>OOFJ01111824.1:0-14804 GCA_900323375.1 Benthosema glaciale
ATAATAATAATAATAATAATAATAATAATAATAATAATAATAATAATAATAATAATAATAATAATAGATTAGGCTAGCCTGATCTAATTTTAATCAAGGTATATACATTAAATCATTGACTATGAATTATTCTGAAAGCTAATTCAATTCACTTGGATGTGATGTCTCTGCATCAGTCAGATTCAGTATTACTACTAATGGCCAATATTTTGTGTCCGCTTTCCCTGTTATCATCACCAGAGGGATTATCACATGCAAGACATGCTGCTGCATAAAAGCATACATATATGATTAAGTGAATCCTCAAAGGCTCAGTCATAAGCCATGACGAAAGATCATCTCTTCTGTGTACACCCGTTGCTACTCAAGGAGATCAGTAGAGGTTTTACACAATTAAGCACATCTTTATGGGGTCGAATTTAAGAGGTTGTGCTCTATCTGCAGTTGCTAAGGCAACCCCCATTGTCTTTAGAAGATTCTGGTGTGCAGCTCACTCATTCACTCACTCTAACAGGAATGCAGTTCTTCACACCTCCAAAAGAGGGCACTCACCTCTCGTGTTCTCAGTGAATGTGCATGTAGAATTACTACATGCACATTTAACATGGCCTTGCTATGACAGTCAAAGCTATGGTTGTGGTTGTGAAATAACACTTCCATAGATAGCCTGCATGAACTCTCCCATCTAAATACACATAATGGAATAATCTAGTATGCTTTGACTTCTGTGTGTATACGACACTCACTGCTCAAGGTTTGAGGGAAGACATGGTGATATGATCTCATTCTCAAGATGAAAGGTGTTGGCAGTGGTGGAAAAAGTTATTTTTTTACTTAAAGGGACATTTCACAAAAAAAAAGAAAAGAAGAAAAAGGGGAAAAAAAGAAAATAAAACTGGTTCATTTTATCATCTACTCAGGCTTATGTAAACACCCCAGACAGTTTTTAAGTTGCTCGATTCAGTATTTCGCTATTTTGTACTCATTTTAGCTGCCCCGCTCCGTCCCTTATAAATGAAAAAGTAATTTAAAAAACATGGGCACCTGCACGTATTAGAAGGACAATATCAGACAGTCACCAGAACCAAGGACGGGTGTTTTCAATGAATCTTACATGGATAAAACAGAGTCTTACGGTGCGTTCAGACCTGAATATATATATATTTTTGCTTCCAGCCGCTCGCATCGCTTGATTTTTGTTGTGCATGTCATGGTGAGAACAAAAAGTCATTTTGCTCACGTCACACGCAGAATTACTGTAGACACAGTCATTTTGAATTGAATTGAAAAGTGTGTAAATTCTACTGAGGTGAATGTAATGAAGTTGGAAAAGTCACACTCCACTGGTGGCAACACTGTCTGCAATTTAATGGCATGGTGGCATTCCTGTTCATCATTGTTACAACTGCAAGACCTCTGAGGGATTTTGACTTATTAGACCTCTGAGATCTGTAGTAGACCTGACTGCTAAAGACACCTGAAACACTATGCCATTTATAACTGACATTGGATATGTGTGTAGATGTTGAAAAACAGTGTTATTCAGATTTGAGGCCATGTGGATTACAGATTTTTAAATGTGCAATATAATGTATTGAATTAATATAATGGTTTATGTTGGAATATTATTCTACATTGACGGGGCCTTATTATCATGAAATCAGATTTGTACTTTGCCATACGGCGGTATGTGAATTGTGAATTAACCATAATACACAGCATTCACACTCAGAATTTGACATGCGGAAAAAACAAATTACCTGATAAGGTGACCCCTATTTTGATATTCAGCCCATACAACCCAAGGCTATGAGACAACATCATTTTGTTTAATCAAAGTCTACGAATCCACCAGCAACATTAACCTTTTAAAAAGCATTTATTTTCCTCCAGGTATAATGTGAAAGTTAATGACTTAATAAGCAGAAGACTGTACTGTTGTGCCCAAGGCCAGTATGCTTGCCTTGGCACATAAAGCAGATCAATTTGCTTTGTTGTAATTTCCTGTACCTATGTTAAGTAATGCAATGGATCTCTATATAGCACCCTTTGCTAAAGGTTTGAAAAAGTTGAGAAATGGCTTTAGTTATTATAACCTGCACAAAGTATGGAAAAATGCTTTAGTGTTTAGGCTATAGAGTTATATATAAGGGTACAAAAAACCTTTCCTATGCATGAATGGAATGCAAACATTATTTCATTAGTAGATCAAACAGCCATAAGCCTGCTTAATAATTGGTTAACAAATAGAAAAGTGTAGTTCTTCGCCAGGCCAGGTTGCCTACCCAGCGCCCACAACCTTTGGAACACAGTCATAGAAAAATCTGGGAAAAAAATCAGAAACATGGCTGAAAATGGTCTTTATTGCGTAAATGGCCATCTCCTGTATGGGGAGTTGTGCCATGAGGTTTCTTTGTTGTACGGTCTACAGTTCAAGAGTTACGGACACGGCTTGGAAAAGATTCGAGCAGATGTTCTTCCTTGGCCTACTGGGAGCGCAAAGTATGCAAAGCTGTACACCGATCGGTCCAACAGTACCGGAGATTAGCTGCTCACAGAATGACTCACACAGATGGATGGACAAGGGTGGAAACATAGGGCTCCATTTCCGTCCATAAGCTTATTTCACACAGCTTATTTTGATCATCACTTCATGCGTTAATAATTGGCATGCACCTTTCCTGTGGGCACTTGCTTTAGTGAGTGGTCCACACTGTAAAAGCCTTTATATTAGGTGGCTGTGGCTCAGGAGGTAGAGCAGGTCGTCCAATGACCCATGGGTCGGCGGCTCGAATCCTGGCTCCTCCTCAAGTTCAAGTTCAAGTTCAGGTTTATTTAGATCCCCGGAGGGCAACTTTTTGCACAGTACAAACGGAAAATTGTTTACATGTCGAAGTATCCCTCGGTAAGACACTGAACCCTGAATTGCTCCCGATGTGCTGGTTGTGCCTTGCATGGTTTCTTCCGCAATAGGTGTGTGAATGGGTGAATATAATGCACATTGCAACGTAAAGCGCATAGTGCTGGATTTGAAATCCTTCCATCACCACAACGATTGCCCTTTAAATAATCAAATTGACTTGCTTTGATTTGAGTCTCACTGTAAGGAATAGTGGCATGCATGGAAATGGTTCAGAAATGGATACAGTACAGCATGTAAAATTGGAACTGCTTGGTTCCATTTGTATTCTTAGTACTTTTTGTGCTTTTAATGTGTCGTCGCAGTTCCACCCAGTACATCTGAGACTTGGTGGGGAAACCACTGAGAATAAATCTGTTCATTAGTTTCGACAACCAGTAGAATCTTAATTGAATTTCCAAATGAGGGTTTGAGGGTACTACAAAATGATACTGACTACATAAGTATGTACTGATTGCTGTACAACTAGGTGGTTCTATTGCCAAAATGGCATCCAAACACGTTATTTGACACTATTTGACAAACATACTGTACTTTGTTAAAATGAACACTGTCTGCTGTGAGGCAGCAACAAGATAAGGTTATTATATAGTTAATGGGCGATTGGTCTAAAACTCTAAAAGGATCAATGTTTGCCTGTTTTTTTTTATGACAATACACAATAATCCTGTGTTTATTTCAACTATCACAATGTGAAAATAGACCAAGGCTGTACCAATCTTTCACAGACATTTCCACATGCTTTATAATATACATTGATACTTGTATAGATGTGTATCATTCTTTCACTGCTCATGTTGAACATTTGTTATTGTATTCATGGGGCAATTTCCGAACACAGAAGAACCCTCAAGGCTATGCTGCATTGCTGTATTAAAGCAATACGTCATTGTTTGTTTTAGTGTGCAGAAAGGCCTGGTACCACAGCCAAATTGTAGCATTTCAGAGTGGGAGGCATCTCACTCAGTATACAACTACTGTAACACACGCATGGAGCTTATGCCCAGCTTCATGTTTGTGAAAGATTGCTAAAAAAAGACAAAGTGGCTTCGTGATAATTGATGTATCTCAGGTTTGCGAATATGAGGACTGGACTGCCACACTTTCATTTCAACAGACACAGACACAGAGAATATGTGTTTATTTTACTTTCGTATCACAAACTATATTCCACCCCTTCTTGATAGAGCAGTAGCAGACTGTGGGTCACTTAACTGAAAAAGTACTGGTTGCGTGATAGTGTAACTAACTACATGAAAAGGCTCAACTCAAAGGTTTAGCCTTTTCATGAATCCCATTACTACCTTTTAAATGTTGTAGGCAAAGGAATGACATGTCTGAATTACTCCATAATACATCCATGAAATGAGAGATGTCTGGGGCATGCGATTATGCCTCAGTTGTTAGTTTCTTTCTCTGGGATTTTCACTGGGGATTGGAATTAGCATGGCTTAAATTCTCTCCAATCCATGGCTAATTGAAACAAGTAATCACCCAAGTTTGCATTGCAAAGAGTGACTAGAGGACTCAGCTGAACATGATATCCTCACAGCAGACACGTACAAAAGACCATGAAGCCTTGGCCCCAAAAATGTCCTATATGACAGTACAAAAGTTCAGTATAGGAATGGCTATCCTGACAGAAAAGCCTTTCATATTACACTCCAAAACTAAATTATTAACTTATTATCCCAACTTGTTTAACAGAATGGAACAGTTGAGGCGGCGGGGGATGAAAAATGAATGTTGCTGGGTAAGAAATTGAATAAACACTTTCTTCAATTATGTGCTCAAGTAAGAACCTTTTTCTTGTTCCTGCATGCTATCTCATCCCTTGGCATCGCACCCTCTGTCAGCCTATCAGTGTGCTTACTTAAGTTGAAATTGTTCCAACTAAACTCTCCATGAATATTCAGTGCTGCTTCTCCCCGCAGCCCACAGAGGTGTCTGATAATGATATACCACCCACATCCGCTCTGAAGGTCAGAGGTGCGTGGACTCTGGCCACTGGCCAACGCTCCACAGGTGTTGACGGTTGACCTCCACAGACCCAGAACAACTAGAAATAAGCCCTAAAGCACTGTACTCCACTCTGCCTTATTGTGATCAGAGAGGAGCAGAACAGAGACATGAGAGCTGCACACGAACAGCTGTGCATGGAGGCAGCAAACGAGAGGCATGCAGCTCCATGGTAGGGTACTTTATCATAAGGCGCCATCTGTATGGAATATCAATGAATTGCCGCAAGGTTGCCACTCATGATAATCATATGGATCGATGAAGACACTCTTAGCTCTGTTGGGTTAAAGGATTTAGAGCACCATATAGGCATACATAAATCATACAATCTTCACATTAGTTTTTTAGTGTAATATTAGAACACATTTCTGGATGGGATGTTAAATGTTGCCATGGAGAAGTTCATTATTTGCTTCAGGATTTGCCTACTCTCCCCATGTAAACAAAACAGTTCATTAAATTCAGAGTTGAATTAAAACTGTGGGTGTTGTTGTGTCCCTGTGATTTTAAGTGATTGTGTGGTTTGCAGCATCACATCTTCCAAGCATGAGTGAGACACACTGCCCAACAACACCTGCAGAGGAGTCACTTTTGAATTCATGCTATAGGCTATAGTACCTTGTATATTTTGCTCCCAGCCCTGGAAAATGGGCTGAAACGTTGAACTCCTACCATTGCAAAATATTTGGTCACCCCTAATCCCTTACAATTACCCAAACTGCAATGAATAATTGAAACTTTCTATCTATCTATCTATCTATCTATCTATCTATCTATCTATCTATCTATCTATCTATCTATCTATCTATCTATCTATCTATCTATCTATCTATCTATCTATCTATCTATCTATCTATCTATCTATCTATCTATCTATCTATCGTGTGTGCGTGCGTGTGTGTGTGCGCGCGCGTGCGTGCGTGATTTATTAATATTTCAATTATTCAATGCAGTTTGGGAATGGCATGAATCAACAGCCGATTGTGAAATAGTCTTAGACATCAGCAGGTGGCCGAATCAATGCAGTGGTGTTTCTCTCTATGCACACACACACGCACACACGCAAACACACACACACACGACACACACACACGCAAACACACACACGCACACACACGCACACGCACACGCACACACACACACACACACACGCATAAAGCTCTCTCTCTCTCTTCCACGTCGATCACGAATGATACGAAGCCAGTTCATACGTAGCCAACTGGTTTGTGTTGCCTGTGATCTGGCTGCTGGCATTCATTGATGGTGTATTCCTACCCTGCATGCACTGTCTGCATGTGTTTCCGCGGGTACTACTACTCCTATTCTCCCTTTTTGTGTGAAAACATGATGATTTTCTTTTGAAGAGAGACGTATTAGTGAGGAACTGTACTGGTCGTGTTCTTCATTTTCTATTAGCGCAAAGCGAAAGTTGGGACTTCTGAGTTTCAGCGCCACTTTTCAATGGACAGCGCTCGTGCTGAATTTGGGGAATCGGCGGCGCAGCCTCGAATTGCAAGGATTCCCTTTGGATAGTCTACTCGAAACAGTGTTAAAGAATTAGGACATTTTGTCAAGAAGCTATCATCACAGACTGACAAAAACAAAACAAAAACAATTTGGCGCTCGATCGATGCGATTTTGTCTTGGATACATATGATATGGGTCACTTCATGTAAAAGCCTTAAGGATTCCGTTTGGGCACGATAAGACGGTAAGCCATGCACCCAATTTCTGCGAAATGGACACAAATAAATAAATAAAACATGTTTGAAAACATCGCAGATTTACCTACAGATTAATTAAAATGTAAAGGTAAATGTTTAAACAACAGTAGCTTACGTGAAGGCGCATACGTACGCTATGAGTGCAAAACACGTTTCTTATAAGCCATGCATGTTTTGTTTGTTTGTTTGTTTTACAATGTATCTGCTTAAATCAATTAACTATATCCATGTGACATACGTTCTTATTAACTAATTATAGACCTGGTCGGTGTCTATCATACGAAGAACAACGCCCAGGTTGTTAGAGCAAAATTGCCTGGGTTTTTTTTATGCGTAAAGGCGCAGCGTATTGTGTGCAGTCCAGTATCCGCGGCTGCTCTGTAAACGATGCACAACCACCACAACCAAAGTCTGATCAAATACGGAAAGGAGACAACAAGGGTAACCCTGTTCAGAACTGTGAGGGGTGTGGTGTGGTGCCACGCCAAACCTTTTAACTCGAGAGATGCATCTCTCTCTCTCACGCAAGGGAATATTCGCGATCGACCGTTTATATTAATTGAATTCCACCCAGTAGTGTACTAGTGACTATGAGACCTTGTGAACAATATGGCACATTATGCTACTCACTCTCCCTAACTAGTGCTATAGGCTTCCCCGCTATCTCCTCGGCGCGTTGAAACAAGTTGAATCGCGTGGGAGAGTAACCCTCTGTGTGTGGAGAAGCAAACGGTGTGAGTGTGGGACACTCCTCACAATGTGTTGTACAGATGTGCATGCAGCCTGCTGGCTGCCGCCAAATGTGGCATGTCTACATTCCCTCTGAACTTACATCCAAGAGGGGAAGTGCTCCTCATATCAGTAGGTTAATTATGTAAAGAGAGTGACTAAGCATGAAACAGGTTTCAATCCAGTCTCTGAGCTCCCATAATAGATGGATTGGGAGGTTGGGTTATTACTTTTGGCAGGCTCCCTGCAACTGCAGTGACTGATAACCTACCTGGATCCAGCTACAAAGTATCCTTAAGACACCTTCCCCAGAGTGAAGGTTGTGCTGAATACTGTCAGTAGAATGTAGCTGGTGGGCAAGGCAACAGCCTTAGATTTACTTTACTTCCTGGCTTATCTTGTCTTCTGCGTTGGTATAGCAATTGCAGACTCAGCAGAAGACCCCTGGTTTTCTGTTGATGCTATATAGCCTGCGTTCACTTTAATATGTCACAGGGCAGGCTGTAAGCAGCTATGAGTAGATAGCACTGCTTCACTCGGTGCTTAATAATGCATGGAGACATGCACGGTATAGATTGGCTTGCTCAGAGAATGTAATTGCTACTTTACATTTCAATGTGTTGGTGGTGGAGGGATGATGGAATGAACACATCAAGCTCTGCAGATACAAATGGTGGTGATCAAAATAATTTAAATCATTCCATGGCATGGCATCGTTTCCCCCTCCGGGCTGCAGAATTGTGTATTAGTCTTCCTCTAGTGTCTTTACACTCAAACAGTGCTGTTATGTGTTCCGAGACAAAAACGGCAATGCATGAAGGCCTATATTGTTTCAAAAGAAAGACCCATGGCCAAATCCCCGATAGATGTACGATTGTCTGTTCTGTCTCCTCCCTCACAGAAGCTTGTGTGGGGAAATAGGGCTTCCATTCCGGATGTGTACAGCCTATAGAGGCCACATAACGTTCCTCTTCTCGCTCCTCCTGGCAAAAACATCCTCTGCTCATAGGGGAGGTCTTCCACAGAGTTTCATAGTAGATGAAACTGTGTGTAGAGGCGGGGGAAATTAGAACCACAGCAGTTCCTTCCAACTTGACTATTAACTAAAAGAACAGATTCCCTGTGCCCTATAAGAAAAGCTTTTTTTTTTTTGCATGCAAACTCATTTCCATACAGGCGCCTGCACCTTCACAGGCCCTGACACATGTGTAGTACACACACACACACGCACGCACGCACGCACGCACACACACACAGTGTGTGAACAGAGGAACAAAGTTAAGCCTCCACAGTGTTTTAATTCGCACAATGTACAGTATCTTTCGCACGTGATTTGAAACAACAAGATGACAGTTTGCATAATAACAAGGGCTGCATTATAATCAATGCAATACAAAAAAGTGGATACAATAAAAGTGCGTGCGAGTAAATTTCACATTATCAACGAAAAATACAAAGCAGAGGGCATCATAAATGTGATGTTGTGTATTTTCATAGACATAGTCAATCATACACAAAGCCTCCTCCTAGGGCTGCCTCCTGTGAAATGGACTGTGAAATGACTGCACTTATCCCTGCACTGATTATACACATTATCTTACATCAGGTTATTAGGCCATCCAGCTTCTTGCTTCAGAATAAGTCCACAAGTCACATACCGTAGAAACTACCGATTTTCAAATGGCACTATGTTTTTTTTTCAACAGTGACACGGTCATACGGCAACGTACACATTATTTGTTCCAATGGCCTAAACATGGTACCACGTAGGTTATGAGTATCCGATTGGTGTTGTAGTGTTAAGGCTCATTCATAGTTAGATTTTTCGGTGTTTTAGGTGATCAGCGTTCTCACCACCGAACAGTGGTTTGAACGGCGGTTTGGGTGGCATAGCATTCACTCCCATTGTGGTGAGTAAAAACAGAGAGCAGGGCTAGAAAGAGCGGTGGTCTGCGGTGGTCTGAGGTGATGTGACGTCATGTTGTAGTTTTCGGTGAAGCGGTGATCACCTAAACCACCGAAAAATCTAACCACCGAAAAATCTAACTAACCTTTAGTGTCTTGTAGTTTATTTGTTAGCATACAGTACGCAGTAAATGGATGATGACGACCATCATGATCAATAAGTTAATAGTGATTACTGCCATTGTGGGTCAGTTTACAATTAGCTTGAAGAAGAGATATTTCCACAGCATGATTACCGGCACAAAGTACCGGTAATCATTATGGTTGGACGCTGCCAGTAAAGTGTTACTCTTATTTTGTCATAAGTTATCTCATTCTCGCCAGATACCTCGATAAAAGAGAAGCTCACAAGACAATTAGGCACAGGGCTGGATGGAGGTGGGTGGGACAATCCATCCCTCTGCTTTTTCGCTATACCTCTCTGGTGCGACACATATGAGCTTGTAGATCTGTCTATGCTATTTATCACAAAGAAATACATAGCCAAGCCCAGCAGTGGGTTACTTGAGAAAATGCTTTCCACAAAGCAAACCCAGACAATATGTATTCAAAAGCAGTGCCAACTTACACTACTTTCCTGATATCCTACAATCACCTCTTTAAGCAAAGTGACAGACGGGGAAGTTGAGTCTACTGCACTCTTCTGTTCCATCCAAAGGATGGCAATTACAATTATGCTATGGAGGCAAGCATGCAACAGCACCAACATTTCCCAGTGGTAGTGGTCCCTATTTCTAAAACTATATATGTTTTTCTCCATACTGCGTGCGTACGTGCGTGCGTGCGTGTGCGTGTGCGTGTGTGTGTGCGCGTGCGACTGCGTGCGTTTGATGCATTATGATTTGAAAGCTTCCTCTGCATTACACATGCATAATGCAATCATAGAAAATAAAGGCACTGTCATGTGATGGCTGCTCTGAATACTTCCTTAGTTGTTCTCAAGTGTCTCTGTGAAAGCCACATGAACCCCCTGTTCTGCATGTAATGATTGAACATGTGATGTCATCACTGATGTGAAGATTCTGTGAAAATTGTTTATAGCAATAGTTGGACATTCTGCAAAGATATCACAGCTACAAGCTCACAATGAGCAGTGTTGTGAGCTTGTGGATGGGATATTGTCCACTATTTGGTGTAAAACAAAGTGTATAAGGTTTAACTGGTTGAAGAAGATCGTTGACAGTTAGGGGTCAGGTATCACTTTTTAAGGGCAACACGGAAACAGGTTTTCACGTCACACTAACAACAACATTTTCATTGAAAGCAATCATGTTTTTTTATTTTTAAACTTGTTATTGAGTAATGTTCTACACCAGTGGTTCTTAAAATGTCTTACATTGTACGCCCAGCTACAATATTTTCAGCTGGCCACCCCTTCACCAAAACATTCTTCCTGATAAGGCCAAACTTTTCATGTTTCTGTCATCAGGTTTTGTTTTTTTATCCACTTATCTATTTGTTCTTCTTTTGCTTGGTTATAATCATAAAAAAGAGAGAGATAAAAAAAAACATGTTTAGTGAGCTAGCAACCCCTTTCTCTTGGCAATTGGTTATGATATTGAATATACAGTACAGTATATTGAATATAATATATTTTTCAAACTTTTTTGTTAGCTTTATTTTATTTTATTTTATTTATCAAAATAATTTATAACCAACAGAATAATATTATAATAATAAAAGAATAATAGTAAATAACCTTGGCACAACCAAATGATGCTGAGGCAGAGGCACAGTGGTGTGTTGCATGAAGACGATAAAGTCATTATTTTCCATACTTCGAGGTCACTGAGGAGTAGAACATGGTTTATCAAATAGGCAGGATCAGATCTCCATAATTGCAGCTGTAACAGAACCCCCTAATCAATATCAGGATGTCATGCCAAAGCAGCAAGTCAATGTCCGCCTAGTATAGTATAGCTTATACCACAAGTAGGTACATTTACACTAACAATCTATGTCATAGCATTGTGAGTAAAACCACCAGATGTACATCTTGTTACACCTTATTGAGGTACAAATGCTTTGGCATGAGCACAACCTAGTGTTCTTAGTTAGTGTGCACAGTTAAAATAAGCTGAATTATACTGATAATAGCACCCTCAAATATTGAACTTTTGAGAGGCAAAGTGCCATAATGGCCCAAGATTATTAAAGAAGTCCTCGCATATTTGACAGAAGAGAAATTAAACTAGATGAAATTGGGTTTTAATTATGAATCTACTTCAAAATAATCTTTGAACCTACAAAAGGAAGCATGGTGATTGGGTCGATTTAATCAGGAGGCCGCAGGACAGGCAGTTGTACAAAAGATTTCATGGAGTATTTTTGACTGACGCAAAAATGGGTCAGTTTGACTGATGATAGCGTGCCGATGGTGTGCTGCCAAGGGTTAGTTAACTGGAATGGCTCATAACTGTATAAGGGAGTGATTCTGAAAATGCACACGGCCCACCCATCCGACCGCTTAACACGACTTAAGTAGTCAGGTGAGTGGGCTGCAAACGCTGTTGAGAATTTCAAGTACAGTAGGTCGCAGTCCAAAAAAAAAGGTTGGGCACCACTGGTACAAGGAGATCACTTTCAATATCGAGGTGTTAATGAAGTGCAATGATTGTATCAGACATCTGGATCACAAGTGCACGGCCCCAGTACCCTATATCCTTTCAGGAGAGCTTGGTTTCTCACAGGCACACAGAGGAGGTGTGATTCCAAAAAAGAAAAAATGTCTCTGCTCAGAAATAGATTGCTGCGTTCGCTGTGATGAGATTAGGGTGGAGGCGATGCGGCGCAGTAGCAGGCGGATCGGCAGATCAACGCGAATGGAGGCTGATGCGTGCTGGAACTATAGGGAACTGTATATGCGGCGAGAGGAGTTCTGATTCCTTCAAAGTCCTGTGATGATTCATTTAACTTCTCCAGGGCTGATTAAAGTGTCCTGATATCCTCTTTATAACCGAGGATGTCAGGCTGACAGCTTTGACAATGAAATATAAATGATTTATCCAGGCTGCATTCACAGCTAGCAGTAGCACTGGCATATTAACTAGTAAAAAAAGAGACCACCTCTACCTAAGTTTGACAACGTATTGAAACGAAGCAGATGAATGTGGAATGGGATGAGGAACCCATGGTTAGGGGCGAGACTCAGGGTGGGGGACGAAGTTCTCGGGAGCTGACGGACATCGTTGCTCTACTCTGGGACTGCTCGGTCGTCTCTGCTCCGTCCACTGCCCACCTGGATTCCTAGAGTAATAGAGACAGAAGGAAGAAGAGCGAGAATCTCGAGTGGTGAGCGGAGAGGCAGGTGTAGTGCTATACGGGTGATTGTAATGGGGAGTAACCCCTAACCGCCAAACAAGTCACGCGATGTTTGACATGCTTGCGGTTTTAGGGTTAGGTTTGGGCTAGCGTTAGTAGCCTAGTATGTCAAACCCTCCCCCAACCCCAAACCTAACCCTAACCACAAGCACGTCGCAACACATGTCGTTTTCTGTCAGAAGATTTCTGGGTTTTCGTCTTATCAATGCCAATCGTGCCGGGCATGTTCCCAGACTACATGGGACTGGTCGAAAAGATCGGCTTGATAAGTAACCTACTGGGAATAATCGCTTGATAACGGTCGAAGCGGGTGGGCAAGTTTGGTAGATAGGGAAGGAATTGAGAACAGGCAGTGGCCGTCATAAGTGGTGGTCTCTACTCTTGAACGTACTTAAACAAACTACATTAGTTAAACAAACTACATTTGTTGTTGCTGTCAGGCAGAAAGCTTCCATTTCATATTTGTCTGTTTGTTTAGATAGATTAATGCCACATTTTATACTATGCAAAAGCAGTTGCAAAGAGCCAATCTACAATTGTAAGTTGTAGATTATGTAGCTATTTTCTCTATTTTTGAAAGTGTTTGGGATAGTGATAGTCAGGTTCTAAGTGGTTAAGAGTGTGTGTTGGTTTCTCTAAATATTTAACAATGAAAGGTATTAACTGTATTGGCCATACAAGGTTTCATCCCAAAAGCAACATGCACACGCACACAAATAATGCGTGCACTTGTGCAGAAATACAGACATACGGTATATCAGGTCGCAGCACGCCGAGCACAGATATATCTTAATTAAAATGATCCATTCGTAGTATTGATAACTTGTCAAGGACGGAGAGAATGAAGCCGAAGGAAAAGGGAAGCGAACGAAGGTATTCAGCAGATAAGGAAAGAAGGAAAGTAAGGGAGAAGCAAGTATAGGCTATAAGGAAGAGGAGGAAGGCAATACATGGGACTTCTGCCAGCTTGAGCAAATATTCCTTGAGTAATATATTATTTACATGCAGTATTATTCTGTTCCTTATCAGCATCCACATATGGGGATGTTTAGATGTATTGTTGCTTTAATCCCCTGCGGGGTGTGGGTGTCATTAATTGGTACTTCCTAAAAATAAAATCTAAATTGTATGCCCTCTGACCAACCGTGCCACATACACACATAAAAGGCAGAATACGATTAAAGTTCTCTTAATGTGAATCTCAACTGTGACCACCTACATTTTTTTGCACACATATGGTGCGCACAAAAGCATTATGCAAATAATTCACAAAGCACTCGTACACACACACACGCACGCACGCACGCACGCACGCACGCACACACAAACATGCAGACGCTCCAGCGACATCATAGAAACAAGACCTCACACATTGGCTACCACATCCAATATATCTGCAGATGCTCCATGCACTC
Organism: Benthosema glaciale; assembly: GCA_900323375.1. NCBI lineage: Eukaryota > Metazoa > Chordata > Actinopteri > Myctophiformes > Myctophidae > Benthosema > Benthosema glaciale. The sequence continues at coordinate 14,094 of OOFJ01111824.1, forward strand.
TTAAGGGGGTGGATGCAAAGAGAGAGAGAGAGCGAGCGTGTGCTGAGATGCGTATATGAGAGCTCCTCTCAGATCCCGCTAGCCCACTGTGGGTGTTCTGTCTTCCCCGCGAGGGATGCTTGTGTTGTTTTGCGGAGGCAGGTTCAGCTCCAGGATTAATGAAAAGCCCCATCTTAGTCATAAAAAAAGAGCATTTTCACGACCTATTTAACATCGAGCATACCAATGGCTTCACATTAGGCTCTGTTGACTTATGTTTGCCCACAGCGGTGCTTTCTGATGCATTCAGTGCCATCGCTTGTGATCTTACTGTGGTACATTGTTGCCCCCCTTTCCAACCATCCACATTGGCTGGCATTTGTCACGCTCAGTGTTTAATAATAACAATTAAAATCCCTCATCCTTTAGCAACGCGATGAAAGACATGTGATTGAACAACAACAACAACAACAACAAAAAATACCTCAGTAATGAAGCTAACAATAACAAATAATGAACGCACTCCTTTTTTCTAAAGCATTACCTTTTTTGGTTTTGCCAAATTGCGGGTCAATCCGACCCTAGTACAGACATAGTAGAGACCGTAATCGGTGCAAAAGCTGCGGAAAAGCATGCAGGCACACACTGGATGTTATTTCAGTGGTCGTTGCTGTTGGTGAATTATTGATGCGGTGCAAACGGTTGTAATTACACAGTGACTATGAAGTGGCC
>OOFJ01111828.1:15374-31227 GCA_900323375.1 Benthosema glaciale
CTCTTAAAGTCTCTCTCTTGTAGCAAAAACACAAGAGTAACTAAAATGAATTATGACAGCCAACTAGTGTGTGATACATTGAAATCTCCACGATGCAAGTGTGCGTGCGTGTCGTAGGAGTAGGATGTAAGTTGTACAACATGACGGCCGGGAAGTAGTTGGTCAACATACCACAGAGTCCAAGGCTGACACCAGGCTGGTGAGAATCTCCTGTCTGGGGGACACCAGAGGAAGCGCTGCCTCAGTCCGGGAGTTGGTCCTGATGCCCTCACATACCAACTTCCTCATCTGAGCCATCCCTCTGTTTGAACCAACACAACACTGTTAGGTCAGCCTAGCATACCACACAACTATTAACCCAGTAAAGACATGGGCCCGATTCTACAAATGCCTTATAACCGTTTTCCGAAAAACGTATGTTTCTATGTCAGTGGTTCTGAAACTTGTCAAGGACCCCCAACAATGATATGTATTTGGTTGCAGACTTTCATCTCAAAATATGTGGTTCCATATGGACCCTCAGAAGCCAAGACTTGAGTTGATCTACAATCTCATAGTGCTGCACGAAGTGACACGCTATGAGCGTGAAGTCAACTTGGAGAATGGGAGAATGGAGAGCAAGGGGTTAATGCCTGGGCTGGCTGATTGACAGACTGTCAGCAGCACTCACTCACTCACTCACTCACTCACTCACTCACTCACCTTGTATATATCTGCTATTTTAATGGTCATACAGACTAGAGGGCTTCAGAGCATGCAGGTGTGTTTGCATGCACTGAGGTTCAACACACTTTTATTAAAACACATTCATAAAAAAGTAAAATTCCTTAAAACTTGATTTTCTATGATAAGAAAATGGGTTGGTTGTGTGGTTTGACTTTGAGAAAACCGTAAGCCCGTATCAACTTGATATTAAGGCTCAAGATAGGTGAACTGTTCTGGAAAGGGAATGGGGGTGTCACTATCTAAGAGGTTTTAAAGGTGTTGGTAAATAGCCCCTTTTTAACGTGCTAATAATATCTAAATCCGTCTATTTGAAAGCAGCTACTTATAGCTCCGCCACCCAACTAGGGCTAAAGCTCGTTCAGATTATGTCTCTTCGAAGGTGCTAAGAAATGCTGCGGCTGTGCAAATGAGAACCTAACAAAAACACCTTGGGCATTTCAGCTTCTACAAGCTAACCTATAAGGTAGATGCAAATGACTCATGCTGGACAACGTATGGTGGATTTGTAAAATCATAATCAAGCAGCCTAAACAATTCTTATTTGTTTATTTATTTATTGTGTAAAAAAAAAAAAAAAAAACAGGGACATCGTAAATAAAAGAAAAGTGCATAAGAGATAAAATAAAAGTTGAAGGCGAAAAAGAAATGCAAACCTAAATCCAGGCAGTGTGTTCTCATGGCAACTGAAATCCGTCTCCTTGGAAACTAATCTCGGGGCATTTGAACAATGCAGCTCTGGCCTTTAATCTCTCCAGACACTGGGAGCCATTATACTAGCCTCCGGCAAGCCCAAACCACAGACCCAACAGTGAGAGGTAGGCCTCAGCTGTACCAGTCTGGCCAAGCCCTATTGCCTGTCTAATTCTGCCTCCCCTGAGGGCACAGTAAACATTAGCCCCTCCTAACTTATTATGGGCTTGAAATAGATGGCCTCTTTCACTCATATCTTTAAGGCACACAAAAAAAAGCAGTGAGGGGGGAAAGGGAGGGGGCTAGTAGTAGACACAGCTCAAAACAGACCTGTCATTTGTTTACCAGAGGAAGCTCGAGTATAAAGGTCAAACAATATCCATGACTCCAATTCAGAGTATGAAAATACACCACATATGATCAAATCTATGCACAAGATTCTTTAGGTTTAGGACATCATGTCTTTTTGTTTAAATGAATCTATATGTGTCATCTTGTAATGACATTTTAAGACTCTAATCTGTATGCAGTTTATAGCATTATGAGGCAGCCATGATCCAAAATTGCATTATAAAACAAAATTCCATGCAGATGCCAGAGGATTAATACTGGTTCAACCGAGATGAGATCATAGAACTAGTTGCTCAATGCTCAACTACTGTATGTTGATGAGTAATGAGTATCATTACAAGATAGCTGACAACGATGAGTTCCAGTATAATGATCTGATTATAGCAAAAAGGGCATTCTAAGTCTAATTTATAAGCTTGTCAGGTATAAACCAATTTCTGTGCTTTGACAATTAGTTGCTGTGTCATGTTGACAAATGATAACCAACTAAACCAAGGGAGTAAAAATCCACTGTGGTTTATCTTTTCAAACTTTGAGTCTGACTGTCTTGTTTCCCATGTATTCTTTACTATCTTTACAACTTAAGTAGGTGACATTAATCATTATAGTAGTACTAGTGCATTATCCATTTCTATGTGAAGTACTACCAAACTATCGGAACTTAGAGTGACATATTAATTTCAATTACTGCACTCACTTACTTGTACAGTAGACTTACTAGAGTAACTAGACTATAAAGAAATGGGGAACATTTTCCTTTAATAGTCCCCATTTCTGTAGTCCATGATCATTTTAAAGCACATTTCTCAGGCAGATAGATTGGTTAACTGAGACTGAGCAGGATTTATGCTTTAAGGTTTACCATCGGACTGTCAGGGAGGGCAACTTGTGACAGTCAACTGTTCTGTAGCCAACTTAAGTTCAGGACACTTGGAGAAAAGCCCTCCCGTTGGCCCGTGCTCTTGACCCAAATTAGGCCAATATCCTGGAAATCCTAATACGGTGCGAGGGTTACAGTGGCTTTGGGAAGGGGCGGGGGGACCAAAGGGTCTTAAGCCTTGAATATATTCTGCCAAGCCTCTGATCTCTTATTACTTTTTATAAATTATATTATCTCATTTATCCTTAGATTTCTTTAAAAAAAATAAAAATAAGATTGAAACAAAGATTATGCCAATTATAACAGTATTATGGGGGTGATGTGGTGTTTTATAGTCTGAAGATAAGAGAATGTCAGGCTCATAGTCTCTGTTTCGACCTGCCCTCATATGCTCCCAGTGTGTGCACTCACTATTCCATCACTCACACTGCAGCTCTATGTGCCTGTCCTTCAATAGGAATCCAGACCTCACCGCTGGCTAACTTTACAACACAGGCATTGTTTGACAGAAATATGGTGAGAACTGGGAACATCGGTTACTCAACTATTCTCGTTAAAATAAATACCATTCTTACTTTAGTGATTTGATTTCACACAAACTAAGGAGCTACCACTAATGTTAGCCAGCTGGTAATTAATCAAACACATGATGTAAGCTGGCAAAAAATAAATAAACAAAAAAAATGAATTATTTCTTGGATTACAGAACATTGTCACTTGTGGTTTGTTGTTTGATCATACAGTTCATGTAGCATATGGATTGTTTATCTCTACATCGTAATGATTCGTACATATAAATGACAAGAGCTAAATAGGTATTTTATTTTCTATGCATACAGATGACTTCACTGTACACTACTCTTTGGAACAGTATAGCAGTATGCTTTGTATTTACTCATGTGGGCACTACTGTATGCATTTAAAAACAACAACAACCCAGTTGTATGTACTAATTAGTAATTACTATATTTTGTGCCCCCCAGATTTTGTAAATGCCCTTATTTGTTTCAGACAGCCGGGGGAGAACATTTTATATTTAGCTGCACGCCCATGTCCTGCACGGAAAATGGCACATCATCTACAAGCTAGCTAGTGTGAGTGACATGGTGCACAACAACCAAGTATCAATGTCATTAAATGTATGTTCAATACACCAGTGCAGTCAATTCAAATGACCATTAATACAATACAGCTAAGTCTAATGTTCATTAGCAATTCAAAGATATCAGACATGCATTCGCAAGCTATGTCCCTAGGCAAATTCCTTTTGTGAAACAAGTGTGTTCCCTAGCTGTTTTGCATTTTCTTTCTCACTTCTACAGGAACACCAGTCTAGATGCAATGAGGCAAGAATCTTGCATTTATGATACATTTTGTTTAGGTTTCACAAATGACCTACTGGTAAATTCTATGTAAGGTCATCTTCAGTACTGTAATACGGTTCGATGCGTTCCTGTGGTGTGGATGTGTCGGGTTAGTCAACAGTATACTTTTCTGTTTATTGATCTTCGTAAAGTCAATCTTTGAAAAAGAATGCCCGGCTGTTTCAATCGTAACTGTCTGCAACTATGTCTGTTCAGTGTTGTGTCCGTGTCATCAGAATCATATACGGAACTGTATTTATCTTGTAAAGAAAATCACAAGGAAGGACAACCACAACTTACTGAGGGGTTAACTAAAGAAAGTCACAGCAATATGCATGTGCGTGTGCAGTCTGTGCACAGTTGCACACGTGCATGTGTATGTGTGTGTGTGTGTGTGTGTGTGTGTGTAAAATACAGGGAGTCCAGATAAGCCAGTAAATTACTATTGAGGGAGTCAGAGTTTGTTTGTTTTGAGTGAGCATAGTATTGAACTGTAAATTGCCCTATTTACCAAGAAGTCAGCAATGGAATGGAAACTACGTCACTTTGGAATCTAAGAAAGCTCCTGAGTCCGCAGAAAAAAATGCTTGAAACCCACTGGGCATCAAGTCAACAATGTTGTTCTCTAAATGGGACAAACATCTGTGTGACACTACTGCTGGTTCAGCATCACTGTGGTAATATATACACTGAAGTTAGTCAGTCTTCTGTAATGTGAAGCACCTTTTCACACTTTGTGTATTTCATCATATGACATGACTGCATGTGTCAGTGGTAGTACAGTGGTTGTCAAAAAAGTGGGGTCATGAGTGTAGAAATGGTTCCATTTATGCACTCTTTTATACAAACACAGGGTCCCGGCTTGAAATACAATAAAGTTTTAAGAACCACTACTGCTGTAGTTCACACAGACAGGAGGAGAGCTGGGCTAGTAGAGTACTAGGCCAGTGGTTCCCAAAGTGGGGTCCGGGGACCCCTAGCACTAGCGGTCCTTGAGGGAGTTCTAGGGGGTCCCCAGCTAAATGATAGTCATAGGAACCAAATGGACTCTTATGGGTCTGTAACTCCAAAATTGAACCAAATGGACACGTTTGTACTCTCAGAGTTAAATTCACTTTGATTTTTACAATACAAATTGGGGTCTCAGAGATAGAAGTGCCATTAAATGGAGGTAGCCTAATGCATGTCAAACTGGGGGTCAAACTTTGGCATATCTCTTCAAATGGGGCTTGTGGCAAAATTAGTGTCAATTTGGGGGTGCTTGACATGAAAAAGTTCAGGAACCAATACAAACAGGGGGTCCTTGAAATAAATACAACTTTGAAGAGCCACTGCTGTAGTTCACAGTACTTCACACAGACAGGAGGGTAGCTACATTTTCAGCCAGTTATGTTTACTTCATGATTTACACACAGCTTTTCGCTCCACACAGAATGACACAATGACATAATTTTATATTGACTTCGTTCGAAATCCCTGGGAAACCCACGACACTGACATCCTGCGTTTGTTCCTCAGGGTCGACTGTCATTGTGCTGAACTGAACCGCACCACTGATACAGATGTTAGTTTGAGATTACAGCTGTGCACTGCACTGCACAGGGTTCACGTTGAGGAGGTGAAGCCGATCGAGCAGTGAAGTATAGTGTTGTGCTGGAGTATCTTTCATGCAATCTGCAAAACTTGAGCACTGATCGCGTTTCCTTTTTTTTCCACCACCAACACTCTCACTCAGATCCTAGTACCAGCCATGGCAAATTGGCTAACAACAACAAGCTAACGTTAAACATTAGCCAGCTTTGTTGCACCAGCAGCCAGCCATCAACAGTACAAGCCCATGGCCAAGATTAGCCGTGGCTAATAATAATGCTAGCGATTAAACAGTTAGCCGTGCAGTTAGCTGGCGATCAGTGCCAGACAAAACGCCGAATGAATCCCAGACATACATAGTAGCCTCTAGCAGCAGGAGCAGCACGGCTACGAGGGATGGATTTAACGTTACTATAACCTCATTACGCTAATCAACGCTGGGGCGATTAACCAACGCCAGCTAATTAACGTTAACGTTACCCACCACATAACGTTTAAATAGCCCAACTACAGGGTCAACGGGAATAGCTTGGTTTGGTGGTTGTGTGCTAGTAGTATAGCAACCGTTAGCACTGCTTCCATCGCCTCCTCCCCCGGTCGGGTCTAGAATTAGGTTATAATCTGTAATTTCGAAATGTTAACAGCCATAAAGAAAAAGTCACGTGCGCCGCGAAAGGCACTTTCTTCGTCCGTCGGCGATTATGAAATGATCATAAAACCTTACCTTAATTAGCGATTAAATGTCCTTGTTGCTATACTGTCAATCCCGGAATAGGTTTATTCCCCGTTTTTAATCCATCAGAAACCCTCGCAATTCCTCATCTACGATGTTGTAGAAGTAACGGCCGAGCTGAAACATTTCAATCTGAAGCATCACAATAATAATCTGTGTTGCTTCTCTTCTCTTCTGATGGTCTGTTATTTGTGTTAGATTGCTTTAGTTTGTTTTCTCTTTTTTTTTCTCTTTCTCTTAACAGAGCTGTGTGTGTGCCTTTCTCCTTTCTTTGTTCTGTAATCCAGTAAAATTGAAACTCATTCGCCTCTGCTAATCCCAGCCCAACTCAACAACAGCATCTATTGGCTGCGATTTACATACAGGATTAAGGAACCACTGGAAAAGACCACGGGGGAAATTTACCTGGAGGAGAGAGAGGAGCTTTTAGCTGAGGACGTGATGTGATCAAACGAATACGGAATAATTCACTAAACGGGATTTTTTTTTTTACTATTCTTTAAATCAACTTGCAACTTTAACTTCAGACAGCCTAATTGTGCATTTTATGGAAACCCCCCAAGGATCAAATTATGACTTCAAAACGAAATGTAACTTGTATAGCAGCACATTATTATACGACCTCTGAGTTATATAACGAGATTTAAATTGTGAACTATTTTTGGTCAGCCAGCCACATGGGCTGTGGCTGTGGCATAACTGTCATGGCATGTCTAAACATGTGATCCTGGTTGTAGCTAGTTGCCTGATTGCATTAAACTTTATTTCTATTTTCAAACATATGAATACAGATAAGAAACTCATTTCAGAGTGTAATCTCATATTTACCGACTATCCAGTAGAAAATCAGTATCTTAATCTGCTGGATTAGTAATCTGATTATAGCCTACTTTTTACATTTAAAAACACCAACCATTATTAACCGATTTCAAATTAGGCTATATAACAGAGCCTGTGATTATTTCTTCATTTTTTAAATTATAGCCTTCCATATAATTGCCTGTTAACAGGCTGTTTTCTTTCCCTTTAACAGATGTTAAATGTAAATCAAAGTTCACATGAGATATTATGCTGCCAGGCTGCCACACACTTGTAAACTACAACCATGCAGTTTCACACACATAAAATTGTTGAACATCTTCCAATCCAGAGTATTACATTTATGTCATAACATGTGCCCTGGTAAATATCACACAAAGGGCATCAGACCTGTAAATCACAATTTTGCCTATACGAGAATTAACGTTTAACAAGCAGGCTAAATATATATATTTTAAATACATACACATACAGCTATAGCTACCGGTATTCTCACTTACGTGATGCACGGTGCGGTGTGTACAATTCAAACCTGAGATTTAATTTTAAAATGTTGTTTTCTAAAGACTGCAGAAAAGACAATAGCATTACAATTACTGATCTGCCATATCCCTATATAGCATATGCCATAATACTATGTGACAGTGGTTTTCAACCAGTGGTCCTTGAGGGGGTTCCAGGTGTTCCCCAGACCCCAGCTAAATAATGGAGAGTTGGTAACCATGGACCCTTATTAGATATTTAACTCTTGAGAGCTCTCAGGAGTTAAAATAAATGATTATTAAACATTAGTTGATTTCTAAGAATTGTTATTTTGATCAACGTTTGCCTGTTATCTCTCCTAGTCCTCCTAATGTACCAACATCAATACAGCATGGAATTGTGGACAACATCTTATCCAGTTACAACAAAATATTCTAAGTCTTGGGTCTGAGAGGCAATCTCATGGTGGTCTGTGGCTCAAATGCCCAGAAAATGATGGGCCTTGGTATGAAAAGGGTTGAAAACCATTGCTATATGGCAGATGGCGTAGAAAACGTATATAACTAAGCATGAGGCTTTTGGATTTGGGTCCTCACTTGTTTAGCTTGTTAATTAAGCTCACGCAAATATTGTTTTCCCAACAAGGCTGCAAATTGTCCATCAATCTATTCTGAAAGACAATAATATTACATTTTTAATTCTTGTATAACCAATAAGAGGTATTTTCCCCTTAGTGTTACAGCTATGTGCCTTGACATGGAGAAAGAGTGCACATTCTGGTGCTTAAAACATACAATAATTTACAAAAAGCCTGATTTACAACGGCCTACGGGCCTAGGCTGACAATATCTAACTATTGTACAGGTCAGCAATTGCATGCATATAATATTGTGTGTAGCTGAGGAGTTGGCAAATGGCCAGGTTTCTGGCGTTTTAGTGTATATTTCATACAGTGAATTCACTTCAACTTCTATAATTGCCACCTGCAAGCTATTAGGAAGTAATGACGGCTGCGGTTACACTGCTGTTATAGTGGTAAAATCGATCCCAATTCTGTTCACTTCTCCAAAAAAACAAAACCAAATATACACTGCATGGGAAATAGTGAGGAAATAAAACACAACAAAATCTTACTCACATTGTTAATATTTAATGACTGAATCTCACAAATCATTGCAGTAATAAGTCAAGGGTATGAATCCTCCATTTGAAAACACAATAAGCGTAATACCCCATGGACGTTTTCTTTTCCTCCCATGGAATTTCCATGTCTTATCTTAGCTGACAAGGGCCTGCCCTACATGTTTTGCCAATGAACCATTACCCCCACCTAATGTTCTCCTCTTGCAACTAGTGGCCAATCGAGCAACAGCCTACAATTAGGACACTCTCGTTTGAGTTGTTGAATGTATATAACGGTATTTTTTGGAAGACTCTTGGTATAAATTATGTATCTTTTGATAAAGTGTTTGCAAATGAAACACAGCTGTCGAACCAAAACAAGTAACAGTGGAATAACCATAATTTATGGTTTTGCCCCCAATACAGACCTTGAATAGCCCTACAAAAAATATTTAAATTAAACCTTGTAGCTGATGTAGCTGTTTTCAGCATGAGAGGGCAGTTTTGATACACCTTATTATCTAGTTATTATTAATGCACAGATGGAGCCTTTTGTACAAATACATAATAAACCAAAGAAAACGAAATAGTCAATAATTCCTGATAACTAATACAATAGGTGTTACAGTTGGGTTGACTTAAGATTTAGGAAATGCAGAGTGTGGCATAATAGACTATATCCATTCTATAGATATGAGTGGTTCAATGGACCCCCCCATTCCCATTGTTCTGTATTTTTAGCAGGAAGGCCAAGGATGATGCTGTAGCTTGGAGTTTCTCTGTGAATACCCAGCCAAAAACAGCTCAAATAAGATTATTACAAAGCAGAATAGCAAAGTAATGTACGGTAATAAATAAAAGAAATGTGGTAATCAAGACTACATTCTCCTGTTCTTCAAAATTGTTGTTCACCAGTCCTTTTTCCTTCAGAATCAAAATACAGAATTTTCAACAAGTTCCTGGCAACTTATAGATTCAAGGGTCTCTAACAAACGGACATAAAGCGTCATTTTGTTCTCAAAGTTGTAATATCCTTTCACCTCCAAGTCCATCCTCATGCTATTTTATAATACTAAGAGTTGTTTGTATGATTGGCTAATGGGTGAATTTTGCAACATATAAATTCACTTGAGATAGAGATTCCTTTTGGTATTAACTGTAAACAGAAAAGAGTCCAGCAGGTTAAATGTCCATTATGGCGATTTTCCACTGCATGGTACCGTCTCAACTTGACTCGACACTAGTCACTCTACACAGTACACACCCTTTTTGGTTTTCCATCAGCCATAAATTGTGGATATAGTACCAGGCTGGTACCTGGATTTTGTTTTGTCCAAACCTCTGTCGAGGTTCCAAGGGAGCTGAGGCGATACCAAATGTGATGTGAAAACATGCTGAAATTTATGTTACGGCAGTTCCATGTGGCGTCACTATGACGGCCAACTCGATTTAGGGGGTACTATCTGCAGTAGAAAACAAAGAACTGAAAGTGAGGGCAGTTGAGTCGAGTTGAGCTAGTACGTGCGGTGGAAAAGTGGCATACATTTCACTTTGTTTTCAAACGTACCTCTTTGTAAATAAATCCTGATAACTAATACAGTAGGTGTTATGACACAGAGTTGGACTGACTTGAGTTATAAGGAATACAGGGTGTGGCATAATAAACCCGCCATTTGTGAATAGCCAAGTTACTATACTGGCCGCACATTGTTTTTTATTCTTCTGGTTCTGAAACAACAGTGTTCTCCTCATTCCGACAAACAGACACATATTGAAAATCAAGAACACCATCCCGTTCGATATCCTCCATTCTTCCTGTGTGTGTGTCGCGTTGAAGATTATGTCACAGCGGTTTCATGCGGCGTTGCGATGCCGACCAGCTACATAGAGGGGGGTTCTATCTGCAGTGGAAAACAAAGTACCTGGTACCGAAAGCGAGTAGAGTAGAGTTGAACCGAGTTGAGCTGGTACATGCAGTGGGAAGTGGCATAAATGTCACACTGGTCTTTTCTTCTTTTCAAAATGTACCTCTGCGTGTTCCAATTCAAGCTTCTCTCTTCTTGTATCAGTGTTGTTCCTGGAAGTCCACAAAAACAGAATTATTGCTCGGGGGCTAATGGCAATTGGGAATATCACTTTGTTTCCCAATTCTATAAAATGCAAAGCTGTTACAATGAGTGATTACGAACATCTTCAGTAAAAGCCGACTCCTGCTGGTGAATCCCATTAGCCGAATTTGCGCCATGCACCTTGAAAAAGAGAAAAACCTATTAGTGCAACAAAGTAAATACAACGTCTGATACAATCTCACACAGAAAAAAAAGCAAATCGATATTTTAATCTTGTGTTGTTTTTACCGGGCTCTTTTCTGGATTTTTGCGCATGGCCTGTACCAGCTGGTCAACCTGTTGGTTGTGATCCAAGGCGCCCCGCAGCGCGTCCTCTGTACTGAATAGCCGCTGACGCAACCGGGTCACCTCAGAGTCCAGAGCAGAGGGATCCATGGAATACCGACGATGGTCTGGAGAAGATCGCTCGCGACCCTATGACACATGTCAAGCACAGGGAGATCACTATCGTCTAGGGGTTAAATAATCATATTATGATATATGTTTTTTTCTTAACAAAAAAAAGTGGTCTATATCAGTGGTTCTCAAACAAAGGACCCCCAAATTGTATTTGGCCGCAGACCCCCATCTCAAGTCCCCGAGATTGATCTACAGTATAAGGTCACGATGCCTTGCATCGCGATGCAATATATCAGACCAATATAGCATGTGTATTCATTGCAGAAATCAATGACCGACAGCTGCAGGACCTTACACTCACCAGTAGCAGCAGTTTTTCCCTAAGGGTCTTAATGTCTTCCTGGAGTTTCTGCTCTTTAACCCTCCACTCGGCCTTGTGCACCTCTCGACCCAGGTCCCTTTCCATGTCCCGCGAGTGGCGGTGGGAGTCCAGTAGTAACACTCTCAGCTCATTCAGATTCCTGTCAAGACAACACAAATATATACACAACGTCTACAAATGAGATTATTGATAGTCCTAATGCACAGAAACAGTGAGAACAAGAATGAATTGAGGACATAAAGTTTGGTACTTGTTGTAGCCGCGTTGAACAACGGGTGAATAATGTAACGTTTCTGCATCTACATTCAAGATAGTACTGTAGGTACAAACTGAATAATTCCTGCCACGGCCAGTATAGTTTCTCTTATTTTGATTCATTATTTATCCAGGTTTCGCCGAGCATACTACTACACAAGCTATTTTTCTGCACTGGCCTGCTTCACAGTCACCCAAACACCTGGAAGCAACCTAGCACAACTTGGTATTCTACTGCTGGCCACAGAGCAGTTGCTGAAAAATTAATCACAGATCAGCAGCACATAAATCAAACAGCTAGCTGTGTGGCCGAAAGAATGCAGTATGACTTTAAACAAAGCTTAAGAGTCATACTGTGTGACATTCATTTTAGTGTTGTCAGCCCCTCCGGTTTGTCTATGGCCAGTTAGAATAGCGAATCCCAGAATTCAAGGCGAAAAGGAAACTTTTTTTTACAGCTGCCATTAGGTATAGGCACTAGCCTTGGTTAGAACGTGCTATCAATATTTATGTCATATAAATTCTAAAGGGATAGGAATGAAAGAACACCTCTAAAACTGTCACTAAAACCAATCCACATGGAAGTAAACAAGACACAGACTCTAACCTAGCAGTAGGAGAATGGCTTGTCTTTAATCCTCTTAAATTGTGCTACAGTAATATGCCTACTATCTTCAACAATGCCTGTGCATCGCCAATGATGAGCTAACATGCTAACGTGAGCTTTGTGTACTAACACCAAGCTTAGTCTTGTGGTTGGCTGTGTTGTGTTCATATATCCTGTAGCTCAGCATGAGCTGAATTATGACTGACTTTACTTTTGTGAGAGATACAGAAAACCATGTTCTAAAAAGCCCCTTCAGTGTCACGCCATAAAAAAAGTTAGCAGGGGGGGCATGTTGCATGGAGCGGAGGAGACAACACAGCCACCAGAGAGCACTGTGTACTGAAGGCAATGAAAAACGGTACCAAATCTGAACACACATGTACTTTCTAAAAAGGGATCAAGCATACAGTTTGTTTACTGTATCTGTAAGCAAAGCGAGCACCTGTGCCACTAGACCACTCACTCTTAGTAGTAGTACACACAGGTTTACCTAGTAGAATACAGTACGTTACTCCGTGAAGGGAGATTTGAACACACCTGTGTTGGAAGGTTTTACCGAAGCCTTGTTTGCACAAAAACCTAAGAATAAGAAAGGCTGCAGAGCGTGCTGATAATGACGGGATATTATTATGTGTCGACCTGGTTCAACTCTGGACGGAGACCTGTGTGTATTGCTTGTGCTGATTTGTCGTATTTCTTTTGCAACACGAGCCCCTGCAAATTTTGGATGCCAATTTTGTCAAAAGAGATTTTGTAAAAAGTTGTAGAAGTAACCAAAAGTGTGTTTTGAAGAACATTCTGTAGGTGGAAATTGCTGTACAAGAGCTGTAAGACAAAATGAGAAACGTCCTGTTATATTGTCACCATGAATCCTTTGGGGGTAAAGGTTCTTCCTTGGCCTACTCGGAGCGTGCATGCAAAGTTTGAGTTTCACACTGATCGGCCCAGCGGTACCCGAAATGAGCCAGACAGACAGACAGACAGATATAATAGACCTACGTAGGTGAAAACATAATCCTCACCCACAGCTGGAGAGAATAATACAAAAAGATATACGGCTTCCATCACAACAAAAAGAAAAGCAGCATTTTCAAACGGGCCCCCGTGGAAAACATCAGCATAATACGTTGTGACAGTTTAAGGTTGTGTGCCATGGAGCTGGCTAAACCAAATCAAATGTTTCTTGTTAGGTGTTGTGGACAGTCTTCTGTTCACCGTGCGTGCGCGACAAATCCTTAGGAGGTCACATGAGGCGACAAGCTATGCAATCTGTCAGGAGTGACTGATGAGCCTGTTAACCAATTTCAACCTGGCGTCCTGTCATTATAGGCAAACATTTGCAAAAATGTTATGAATAGCCATGAATAGCCATGAATCAGATTATCAAACATTTTGAAAATAGGCAATCTACAAGCTCACTTTGTTACACTAGGCATTTATAAGCGTTTATAGGCATTAGGCGATTATAGATTATTATATTATACTGCATCCCTATTCTGGGGATCTGTGAGCTTATGAATTGGTTATGTCGGGTAAAATATAAATATACCTCAATAAATGCAGGATGCTTAATCGTCAATGTACAGTATGGAAACTATGTACAAAATAAAGGGTTAAATAAAGTAAATAAAGGGATGATGCATGATGATAATAAAAATGCATGATGCATGATGATAATAAAAAAATAAAGGGATGATGCATGTGTGTTCAACATAACATTTCACAAAATAACTCTTATTATTATAGAAGTATTAGAATATTGAAGGACCTCTCTTTCTTCAGCAGATCCTGACTGATGATGACCAGCTGCCCAGAGGCATCATGCGACTTCTTGGTGATGGACTCAAGATCCGCCTCCAGTCGGTGCTTCTCCTTGCTGAAGGCTTCCACCTTCTTGTCCGCTGAGCGCACTTTGCCCTCCAACACTGAAGGAAAAGAACAAATTATGAATTGAGATTTTTATTTGTTCTTTAAACAAAAAGTAGAAATGGCAGCAAGATCTCCTGTTTCAGTTTTTGAGGGGCGCTATCCCCTCCAATCGTCTGGCTTTCAGACAATGACGTCATGCGGCAGCCACAGTGACCGGCCCTCACCCAGGTGATTTAAACCTGGGTATGATTTTCTCTAATCTTCATCGCATGAACTGTGATAGTGACAATAGGCAATACATTATAAAGACCCATGTGAACTACTGTCCATCCATCCATCTTCAACCACTTATCCGTAGTTCGAAACAGCTCCACCAAGAGCTTCAGACTTTCCTCTCCAGAGCAACATTAGTAACTTCCTCCTGGGGGACCCCAAGGCTTTCCAAGGCCAGTGAGTCGATGTAATTCCTGCATCTTATCTTTGGTCTTCGCAGGGGTCTCCTCTCAGTGGGACGTGCAATGAGGACCTCCCAAAGGGCGACACCCGAGAGGCATCCTAAACAGATGCCCGAACCACCCAAGCTGGCTCTACTCAGAGTCTCTCTCGCGTGACTGAACTTCTCACCCTATCGCTAAGGGAGATGCCAGCCACAGAAAACAAATTTTTTCCGCTTGTATTTGTGACCTTATTCTTTCGGTCATGACCCACACTTCATGACCATAGGCATAGGTAATAGTAGGAACGAAGATTGCTCGGTAGACAGAGAGGTTTGCCTTCTGGCTCAGCTCTCTTTTCATCACAACAGTGCGGTACAGCGACTGCAATACCGCCCCTGCTGCTCTGATCCTACAGGTGATCTCCTTCTGCATCCTCCCGTCACTTTATGAACAAGACTCTGAGATGGGGTAATGTCTCACTTGGACAAAAATATATTTGGAGTGTACCACCAGCACATAACCAAGTATCTCTTCTCCACTAGTCCCTACCCAATCTGGGAACCCATCGGCAAAGAGATTAGTCCGTCCCTAGTCTGTACGTTCGTTGTCTCCGAACATTTTTCGTCATCATTTTAGTTGACGACATTAACACTGTTTACTAGAACTAAGAAACAACACTTATACGAGTTATATTTCTGAGCCATTGACACCAAATGAGCCTGCAGGCAGCATGCAGCCTGCAGGTCCTCAGCGACTACTAGGTAGGAAGGAACATGGTCACTGCGCTGGGCCTGTGTCTAGAGGTGACACAGCTGTAGCCATGTAATAACCTGCCCGAGGAACTCTGCAAGCCCTGCAAGGATATGGACTAACTAGTGCATTAAATTGAATGGAGATTTATGAGTTGGGATCGTGGGAATATAACCTCATAGCTACTTTGAACAGCTAAACAGCCAAAATATAAAATAATAATAATAATAATACTAATAATAATAATAATAATAATAATAATAATAATAATAATAATAATAATAATAAGGGTAATAATAAGGGTAATAATAAGGGTAATAATAATAA
>OOFJ01111839.1:0-12635 GCA_900323375.1 Benthosema glaciale
CCGCTCGACGGCACGTACGTGCCGCCGAACAGAGCCAGCCAGCCGGTCTCCTTGAACACGAACCACAGGTTTCCTGCCCAGAGGATGAGGTTGCAGAAGCCGAACGCCTGTGAACCCACCACAACACATCAGGACATTACATAGGGCTCCATTTTCGTCACGCGCTAAACCCCTTATCCCTAATTTCTTTGCTTTTTCTTTTTTTTTTACTATTTTGAAAAACATTTTTGAATAGTTTAACTAGCCAATCTACATTGACATGTTGCGAGCTTGTAGACATGCCATTTAACTATTCAAAAATGTTTTTCAAAATAGTAAAAATAGTTGGGGATAAGGGGTTTAGCGGGCGACAAAAATGGAGCCCCTAGGAGTTTTATCTATGGAGTAGTCTACAAAGTAGTCTACAAAGAATTCACCAATATCCTGATATCCCATAATCGAATTGTTGACACAATTACTGTTTTAGGTTTTTGTTTTAGTTAACCTTGGTGCAGATGCACAACCTGTATGACCCGTGTGCACCCGCTACATCAAGTCAATCATCGACACATTTGTGTGAAAACGGAGGCGGGCTAGAATGACTGGAATCTGTCACCAGTCTGAAGAGTTGTGGTCCCAGAGTTAATTTGACAAACATACCACGGAGGTGTTGAGACCGGAGACCTTGGGGTCGTAGACCTCGCGACAGCGGTTCTCGGGCTCTTCACAGGCACTGATGAGCCTGATGACCGTCTCCGGGTCGGTGGCCTCCTTCACGTCGGACAGGCCCTTGGCCCAGGCACACGAGGACACCAGCCACATGAAGGTGAACACCGCCGACACAACAAAGTCCTGAGGATGAGGACGGGTGACGGTCAACTTCATCAGCCTTCACATTCTTTTTGTTTTTTCTCCCTGCCATAATTCTGCAATGCGGTGAATACTGCTGAAAGGCTTCTTCTTATTTTTGTTGTATTATTTATCTTATCTTTTCTTTTTTGATTATTGCTGTTATCATTGTTGTTGTTGTTGTAGCACATTACTGGGTGGACCTCAAACAATTGCCTGTGTGACAAATAAACCTTCTTGATTCATTGTTGTTTATTAATGCCAGTGCCAGAACCTTGTGCAACAACAAGGTGTGCATTTTCCCCTGCCTAAAAATCATTATCATTACTGCCATCTCTAATACCACGTTTTTTCAAACCAGACCCTTATACATAGACAAAAATAAAATAATCTAATCTCCCAACACAACAGTGGTCCCCAGGTTGATTCTTAAGCCAGGGTGGTGGTCCCTGGTTCATAATCAGTAGAAACCCCCTGGTCTAGAGCACTGGTTTTGAAAGTGAGCCCTGGGGATCCCCAGGGGTCCTTGAGAGGATTCCAGGGGGTCCTGGAATCCAGGCCTGCCATTCAGAAATAGCAGACTCACAAGGCGTTGCACGTCGCCTCTGATATTCTTTGAACAACTGCCGAACACTTTTGGAATGTTTTGAACGTTTTGTAACACAAACCTTCTATTATGGCCTGGGCACAAAATCTTATCACAACAATTGAGCAGTTGAGACGAATAACAGTCTATGTCCACACTATTGATCCATAATGTATAAATGATGGATATGGGGTCAGGACCGCTAGGCTATTTCGCGGAGGGGTCACATTAAAATATGGACTTAGACTGTTATTTGTCTCAACTGCTCAATTAGGGGTCCTTAACAAAATGTTTGAGATCTCGGGAATACAATATAAACGGCCAGGATCACATTAACGTGTAAAGTACGTTTGTAAATGTAAATGTGATGGACACTCAAACTCACGATCTGAGGACCCTTCTGGTTTTCACGGTATTTCTCCAGTATAAAACAGTATACACCAAGAGCTGCCATGGAATACAGGAAGGAGAAGACACCGATGGTGACGAAGAACTCGGCTGAAGAGGAGTAATCTCCGATCAGGAACAGACGCTCAGGGTTCCCTGTCCTACAGGTGGGGGCGTCGAAATAAACCTGATGGAGCCTAAAGACAAACCAGACAACAGTGGTGGGAAGTAGTAGTCAGATATTTGTAAAAGTATCAGTAGTACCGCAATATAAAAACACTCTATTATGAGTAAAGGGCCTGTATTCCAATTTTTACTTGAGTAAAAGTACACATAAAAATATACTTAGAAAAAAAAGGTCATAATGCACAATTAACTTTTATATCGGAGTAAAAAAATACAATATTTCCCTCTGAGGTGTAGTGGAGTAGAAATATAAAGTATTGAAAAGATACTGAGTAAATTGATGCATTTTTTATACTAACTAGTGCAAATGTATTACAGTATCATGCGTGCATCAATATTAGATCAAGGCTCTACAGGTGTGTGGACACATCCAGCTTAGGCTATTTAGTACCTATATCTCCTTTGTTATTTTATCTTATTGTTTTTATATATCACCCATGTTGTTTCTTCTTTGTTCTGCAGTGATATTTGTCATTTAAAAAAACACTTTGTAGCCTAGTTGCAAAAAGCATGTGCCTACATCTATCAAGCATATCAATATGCCCATCATCCAATCCAGTGCAAAAAAATAAAATACTAATATAAAAACAACCCGTTCAGCTCCTATGCACATTATTCCCGGAGCATTATTGTAATGTATTTGAACAATGTGATGTGATGCATAGATTGCATACTGACCTGAAGGGGTATTCGAATTCTACTTCTATTCCCAGGTCGCTCTCAGAGCGGTTCTTACACTCCACACTCATCTTGAACATGCCGGAGTAACTGCCACATGTTGAGAAGGCGAAGATGGCGAAGATCTGCAGAACGGAGAGGAGTAATGAATTACCGAACAGGAGAGAGAGAGGAGAAACAAATAAGACGACAGGAGGAAGAGGGAGTAATGAACAAGAGAACAGGAGGAAGAGGGAGTAATGACTAATGAGGCTCGGATATGCGACGCATACCAGCGCATTCTGAGGGTCTAGAAAATAAAAGGTTAACATTTGGCCAGAATAGGGATGCTGTACATGCCGTAGGAATTATGTACATAACATGACTTGCAATGGGCCTGGTCTACAAGATATGCTACACCTCATGAACACCTGTACTACGTCAAAACACTTCCCAAACGTTAACAAGTCAACAATCACAACACCAGACATCAACACATTCAACCCAGATTCGGCTCAAACAAGGAATGAGAATCCTGAAGGAGGAGAGGACACTGGAGCAGTGTTTAGGCCTTTTATTAGGTGCAAAATAACAAACTTGACTAACGTGGAATGAGAATCCCTACCCTCCTTCAAAACCTCTGTCAAAGAGGGCCCTGGTAAAAAAGTCAAAGCCGCCCAACTAATTACCAAAGTTTTGGCTGATATTTTGTCAAAAAGTGCAATACCTTTTAATCAATTTGAAAAACATAGATTTTATTCTATTTGAGACCTATAATTCATAAACAATTACAAGAAATGCAAATAACCTTTTGTTTGACTCAAAATGAAATGTATAGGCACATCATCACATGCAGTAGTTTTGCACAGATGTATGTATGTCAAGATAGCAAATTACCCCTCTCATCCACTCTGCAGGGAGTTTGAACTACTTCCCTCTGGTAGACGGTACAAAGTACCAAAAGCTAACCGTAACATCTTTAAAAAATCCTTCATTTAGTGCCATTAAGGCACTAAATGAAATGTCTCGTTAGATCTGTTTTTAATGTATTTGCCACTGTTGTCCTGCACTTTTGCCATGAAGATAATTGTGTGTAAGTGTTGTTGCTGTTGTTGCTGTTGTTGTTGTTGTTGTTGTTAATATTTGTTATTACTGTTGTTTATGTTATGAGACCGAAGACACATTTCCTAAATGATTGGGACATACTTTCTTCAAAGATTGACTGAGTAATGATGCCGCATGGAATAAGTTAGTAACTGTTTACTTAAACTTATAAACAATTAACTCCTGTATGGAAAACTCTGTCGTACGAGCTCACAATGTGTATGAGTATCCAGCTAACAATGCTGACCAAGCCACACAGTGCAAATCAATACAGCAGTCAGCAATGCACCGGGTTGCCATGGTTACAACAAGTATATTAAAACGGTGGTTCTCAAAGTCCACTAGGGTTCCAGGGGGTCCCCGGCTAAATGTGTTAATATAGCATCACAATCAATCAAATCACTTTAACGCTATTTTATACTGCTTTGCTTTGCTATTTTCAAAAACAATCTTGAATTTATATTTCTTATGAGGGTCCCTGGCACAACATCTTGTCAGATGGAGGATCAAATACATTAAATTGGGTGGTCCTTGATATTATAACGTTTTAGAACCACTGCATCAAAGTTCAAATAGTACGAGCTTTTGTAAACTGTGCTTCTCAGAATTGTTTTAATTGCACATACGAGGCTGAAGAATACAGACAGAAATAGGGAATATGGGATCACAACCATGACTACAGATCTCATAGCCTGCTGGGACCGTGGCAAAGGTTGCAAAAAGGCTAATAAATACAGTAGCTTAAATTTGGGAAATGTGAAGAATCCTCACTCCTTGCATATGTCAATGATCAACACCTATGTGCATTGATCAAACCACTGAAGAGATAAATGGAGACTTTAGTTAGTTATTATTATTATTATTATTATTATTATGATGATGCAATCCTCCCTTATCTTCTGTGCTTACTATACCTATGGCCAGGTGTTAACGCACACAGACAGACGAGTGCAAAGATAAACTCACCCACTCACAGGGAGCAGATTAGTCAAGAAGCCATACTATTTTTAACCACACCCTTCCGTCGCCAGAACGCCAGATCCGATTGGATGGAAAATCTGGCTATTAATCTGACTGAGGTGCCATCTGTCACTAAATGCTGCACTTCCAACAATCGTTAAAGCCAGTTACACAGACACACACAGTGAGCCACACACAAATACCCGTAGGCTCATACTGTTATAGTATGCACTAGCTCTGGTCCATAGCTAAATATGTACTATATGTACACAGTACGATCCTCAGTTTAATTGATATTATAACCAAATAGGGTTATATTTGCACACTCTTAAGAGTCCCCCTCACGTGCACGCGTCACGTCACTTCCTGTTGTAGTAGTGGCTGACACAGATATGGACACGTTAACGCGACTAACAGTAATCTTCTTGTTAATGAACGTCGGGGGCTCTTTGACTGGACTGGACCACAGTCAGACAGTCTCCATGGTAACTGACAACAACAATAATCTATCCTCGAGAGCAGAGAAATGGGATTTTCACAGCAGGAGGTGAAAGAAAACCCACACCTCCCACTCTGTCTCTTGGTTTCACTGGGAAATAGAAATGAACAAGTGATGGAAGAAGCACCTAACTTTGTACCAATACTACCACAAGGTAGAAATACTATGTTACAAGTCAAAATGTCCTGTAGTATTATGAGCACAGTGTGAGCTTGTAGAATAGCTGAAGTATCAAATAGCTAGGGCTTGTATGTAATATAATCTAAATCTTCACTAAAGCTGTCAAATAATTGTAGTGAAAATGAATCTTAAAAGTATAGGCCTACATACAGTACGGGAGTATGTGTACTTATTTAGTTACTTTCCACCACTGGAAATTAATTAACAGGTTTTAATAACCTATAGATGAGGGTGGATGTGTTGAAGAGAGTGTGATGAAGAGGGCGGGTGTGATGAAGGGGGTGGTGTTAACTCAAATTAAGTGGGCTGTGTGTGAAGGGGGAGGATGTTACTGCTGAGCAGCACAGAATATTACAAATAATATGGAATAAGATGTCCTCCGCAGTGTAGCTCTCTAAAGCAGATCAAGCAAAAATGAAAATGCTCCTCCAGCAAGTTACACAATGACATAATTTGAGATTAATTGCATTTTAATATGCTTCTGGTGCAGAAACACTGCCTATTAAAATGCACAGAAGCCATATTGACATGGAAAGGGTAAACAAACAGATGTACCAATGATACTAATTAAATACTTTTTTTAATCTACAATTTACAATTTAGGCATTTAGCAGACGCTCTTAATCCAGAGCGATTTATATAAGCATGAACAAAAAAGCATGGTAATACATCATATACATACAAAGTAGTTAATGTGAATCAACCATAAGCTAAGAACGTCACAGTAGAAAAGACTATACTATTAATTATACTATGCATACTAACAGTGCTATGTTTACATTAAATGCTATAGGACTACATAAACTGCTATCTGAGTCTACATAAAAATGCTATCTAAGATACATAAGTCAAGCCTTTGCCAACTTCTGTAGGAGGTCGAGGCTAGGGCAAGTGCTACTGCACTGCCCTAGCTCTGAATAATAAAATATGAAGAATTGCATCTGAGACAGTCTTGCATCTTTCTCCACTTAGTTGGTATAAATTATATTTAAGCTGAGCACCCACTGCCATAACCAAGGGCAGTTTCCAGAGGAAGTGCACCTGCTTTTCTTTTTTCACCGATACCAAGTTAGGATCTGTTCTAGCAACTTGTCATAATTCCACTGCAAGAAATAAGCCTGACTTGTATATGTATCAGTGTGCGAGCGTTTTCTTGTTATTCCTTATACTGTTCATTCGTCGCTCAGCACTTGGGTTGGGGATGTGCATGTCGTTGCTGTCTTTTCTTGAGTTGTACCCGAGTTATATAGGAACCTGAGACCAATGAACAGCAGTGTCCAATGCAGTATCCAGTATGCAGCCAACATGCACAATAGCATAGCAGCACCACCACTCTGTTTTACCAGAGTTACCACACCTGTGTTCTGGTAACACCAGTGTTTACCCTGCTATTTCATGAAGGGTTTCACTATCGCCTAAAGTTGTTTGTCCATTTAGTGATGAATCTGATCTCAATGACATTAACCACGACATGTCGGGCAAACATTTGGTGGAAATAGCAGATATATGGTGTAGAGGGTAAAAAGGAGACCCCTGGGGTATCCAGGGAATGCCCAGCCATAACTCAGCGTGCTGCATTCGGGTTAGGGATAGGGTTTGTAATGAGCCATCGGTCTAATGACACGGCAGCAGGTATCCAGATCTACTAAGTATAGGGTTTAAGTGCATAATTCACACCCCAGCCTCTTCAGCATAAATGGTGATTAAAAATGTATTTTATTTTATATTTTTTACATTAAGCCGTATTAAAATAAAGTTGGACAAACTAGAAAGGAAAAATATATTTAAAAAAATATATTTTTGTCAACACTGTCGTGATTGGTCGGAGAATAGCCTTCCGGTCGGTAGAGCAGATTCATTCCTATTCTATAACTTTAACAGAACGGTGGTGAGTACAGCTACAGTTGTGTTGTACAGTATGTGTGAGATGTCTCTGCACACACACAATCAGATCCTGCTCAAACAGATAAGCAGCTTCCCTTATACTGTAATGATATGATCACATATACCACCACGTTTACAGGAACATGTTATGGCATGGTGTGCTGCATGACTTGGCATGGCGTGAGTTTGCACTGAACAAACTTCTTAATAAGCCCTATATACTTTGTTGTATAACGAATAGCGAAAACAAGTAATCATAGCTCATAACACTAATGTGTACTGTAGATCCGCAATTTTTGTCCAAACTATAGGAATACCAGGTTGAAACAGTCTTTAAAACATCCCTGACCTCAGTTGGATGTGTGGATGTAACATAATGTTTTCAGTGCATCATAGCTGCTTTAAAACATTTGAACAGCTTCATTATGTAAGTGCTGTTTCAGAGTTGCGGGCGTGGTACTGCAGACTGGCTGTTTACAGCAATAGGATGGATGGGTGGATGGATGGATGGATGGATGGATGGATGGATGGATGGATGGATGGATGGATGGATGGATGGCAGTGGTGGGAAAAAGTACTCAATCGTTTTACTCAAGTAAAAGTATCAAACCCAGGTCTGAGTACTCCGTTACTTTACATCGCTGACGGACAGACTTATGGACACTCGCAGGGGTGGAGGAGGGGAAGAGGCTGAGAGAAGACTGCCAGGTGCCATGGTAACGCTCCTGGCAGCATCCCATCCACATGGAGGGTGGTGGAGGAGGTTTCTATAAGGCTGGCCAAATCACCCGACATCATATCCAAACTAGGGATGTCCCGATCACATTTTCTTTGGTCCTGATCCGATTCACGAATTTTGAGTATCGATTTTTTTCCCGGTCCGATATATATATTTTATATAACACGTTTAGGCCATATCACAATAGTACAATATCCAAAATCATGGACGATATCCAGTCTAAAATCATGATGGATATGATATTGATACTAGGGATGTCCCGATCACGTTTTTCGCTCCCGATCTGATCGCATCGGGATCAACCCTAATCCAAACGATATTTAGAACCAATAACCGACTTAATCTTGCTCATGAAAGTTAATAAAATAATCAACAAGCAGGTTTTTTGTATTCATATTAGGCGTGCATTAATGACGATAAAGAACACCCTCTCGTGTAATATTGCTTAATTTTTTGGTTGAAAATCAGCTCTATTCTAGTTGGAAATCTATGTTCTTTTTGCGAGTCTTAGAATTAGCATAATAACTCCTCATTAACTACTTACCCTACCGCTGATATATCTTTGGTGGGGTGCCCCAGGAGTCTATACTAGATCCCCTAATATTTATGCCTACACCAAATCTCATCGCTGATTTACAATCTCACAACATATTGTATGTAGATCTGCTATTTTTGCTGAAAGTTCGCTGTAGATTAGAGATGCAAGGGTTTGTGTTTTTAAACCCATACAAAGACACAGACATATGATCCTCCTCTGCAAGGCTCTCTTTCACACACACACAATCACATACAATACACCCTTGCAGATGGACACGCAGGCTCGCTTACACACGCTCATACTGCAGTACACAATACAATGCACTGCACAAAACAATGAAGGAATGTGCTTGAACCAGTTAATAAACGAAGAAATAAACACAATCTTTCCTTCCTGCATTTCTCCGTTGGACAAAACCTCAGGAAAGAGCCACAGAGAGACAATGTTGCTTCATCAAGGACTGCAGGCAGGTCTAATATTAAACACATATAGTACTGTAGCTTTGGCATAATCCATTGTAAAAAAAAAAGAAAAAAAAAAAGAAAAAAAAAAAGAAAAAAAAAAGGCCTGTGTTTCATGTTCTGAACTAAGAGTCAGTGGTTTAACATTTGCTGGCTGAACAGCTGTGCGTGGAATATGAGAGTGAGAGAGTACAGCAGTTATTTTAACCACATAAAACCGTAGCTTCCCTATTCTGGTAGACAATAGCATAGGGCCCTGAGGGACTTCGATCAACTGTATACTTAGAGTCAGCCGTCCTCACCATCCTGTTGAAGACAAGTGGGGTCGGGTGTAAAGTTAATATAACAAATCTATTTAATCAAGAGTTACAGGCTCTGGTCTTCTAGGACTGAACTGAACATGAGCCTTTATTGTGGGAATTCTACATCAACAAGTGCATACATCACATCCACTATGTCCCACAGCTACATGAGACACACGCACGTACGCACACACGCACGCACGCACGCACGCACGCACGCACCAATGGAAATTACACACAAAAGGTGTGCGTACATGATAAAAATGCCACAGTCCACATGCTCAGACTGAACAGGAGGACATCCAAAAATAAAATGACCAGATCGTTCTCACTCTCATACCTAACAGAATCCATTTTATATCCAGTCACTGTTCTCTACAGGGGACTCTAACCTCAGGTAATTAATAATTCACACAAATATCATGTTTGTGACCTTCAATCACTCAACACTTGCTCTCAAGTAATACCAATCAAATGTGTAGCATTTTGAAGGCGGGAATGTGACGTGAGAGCTCAGCAGTATTAGGGTGTAACAACAATAAAACAAATACATGTTATTGATTATAAAAAAACATTATAATAATACAAATATTGTGGGGAATTAAAATAGTCGATCTACAAGCTCACGAAGCAATGAATGCAGCAATGTATTGTGAGCTTATAGATCAGCCTTTGTCAGTATTTTTGCGTGTCACTGTTGTACGACAAAGTATGAAGTATGGCTAAATCAAGCTACTCGATTTAGTCCATTGATGCATGTATGCTAAATGAAAACAATCACCAAAACAACAATCTCGATTATTTGATGAATGTAAAAAGTAATTGATAGAATAATCGGTAAGAAAATAAGTGATAGTCACAGCCCTACACAATATGACAATGTATAAAAACAACATAAGTGTCTACTGTATAATAAGCCCAGACACGGGAGAGCCCAGGACAACAGCACAATGTCAACAACTAATAAACTTATCTGAATGAATTTTAACCAAACTGTATGGTAAAATAGAACAAGTACATCAGTGGTTGGAGGTGGTCTCCCTAGTCTACCACTGAGACATTTAGTAGGGTAGGTAGGGTACGCCTCCTGGTTGACAAGTAAAGCAGCCCCAGCCTGAAACTCATAACTGCAATATCTCCTCTGGTCAACAAGCAAGGATTATTGTCTTAGAAGAGAGGTATGAGAGAGTATCCAAACTCAATCAGCTTCCAAAGAAGCGAGGAACGGAATTCCCGGCTACCGGGAATACGAACGAATCTGAATCGATAGAATTGTAGTTATTTTAAGGATCCAGATGGTTTCCTATATAAATAAAGCGTACAACAAGCTTTTAACGGATACTGCTTTCCATTGTGTTGTGGTGGAATAAACATCTGAGAGGGTTCATTATATTTCATTGATTGGGACAGTTGTGTTTGGTACATTTAAACACCACTATTTATTTTTCATCATCAAATTTGCCAGTATTACTACACAGTTTGTTCTAGTACTATTTACTTACTGAATGCTTAAAGTAAAAATGACGAAGATATCGTTTATCTAAATATATGACCTTTGTCGAATCAGGGAATCCATAAGCAGCAGAATCAGAATCAGAATCAATAAAGTCCTAACAATGCGCATCCCAACCACATGTCCATCTGAATCCAGGAAGAGCAGTGCAGCTTTAAGTGCTGATTCTCTATTCATGACGTCGAGACACACAGATGATTCATGCAAGCCTCAGCCTCCTGAGCGTGGCCTTTGATTGGCCGGTGGGCTCATCACATGACCCAGAGATACAGCGATGAGACGCTGGAACGAACACACACACGCACGCACGCACGCACGCACGCACACACACACAGAGCTCCAGGGGGCGACTATACACTGTGACTCTGTGAGTCACGCTGCGCGAGTACAGCTCGCCTTACATACCTCTGACACACTCGCTGGGGGGGATTTAAATGACGTAACAGTGGTTCTCAAACGTTTTCATGTCAAGGACCGCCAAATTGATATGCATTCTGTCACAGGCCGCCCATCTGAACATCATCATCATCATGAATATACGGTTTGTGGAAGATGTATTTGAGATAAAGCAATATTTTGTGTGAAAAATATGCCTTATGACCTTAAAGAGTGTGTGTGTGTGTGCGCGCGCGCCTTACATGAAAGGGGGGACAGTAATACAATTGATTCAGACATACATTTACAAACAAGTAAGATTTTCATATTCAACAGAATGTTTCAGTTTTCATACACAGTGGCATTTCTGGCAGCTGTAACTGTCATAATTCATTTTAGCTCAATTAGCAAATTGACAGCAGATAGGCAGTGCTCTTGCGCCATCATC
The DNA here is from genome assembly GCA_900323375.1 of Benthosema glaciale. Lineage (NCBI taxonomy): Eukaryota > Metazoa > Chordata > Actinopteri > Myctophiformes > Myctophidae > Benthosema > Benthosema glaciale. The sequence continues at coordinate 11,648 of OOFJ01111839.1, forward strand.
TGGTGAAAGAGGATTGTACAGGATAAAATCTGTGTGCCTCAAACAGGGATTTGTGAGTGATAAATCATAACCTTTCTCATCAATGTCAAAGCCACACCCCCTGCCTTCTTCACAAAGAAATATACCCATTCGAAAGTCCCACTGAAATCACTTAATAAAAGTCTAAGTCTGTTCTGTTGGTCATTCCGTCAGGAAGGTGGCTCTGTATATCTTTTATGATATTTAGTTGATAGTCAAAAGAATTACATAAATTACATAAATTGTCACTTTGGAATTTTTTCCTTTTCCTTTTTATTCATGGAAAACATTTCTACTATTAAGTCACTGGTTCTCAAAGTCGATCCGGGTCGAAGTGGATCCTTGTGGGTCTTATAACTCTGGATCTGGATTTGGGTCTAGAGTTAACAGTCAGTGTGGATCGGAGTCCATTATTTCTTTAATCAAATGTGAGTCTGTGGACTAATTTGTAAATCAAACTGGCCGGATCCTTGAAATTTAATTTAATTATTAATTTAAAATAAAATCATTGAGATTTTTGTTTTAATAGGGAAGATTTATTGATGTCCCGGGGGCGTGTCTTTGACATCAGACAGCCTGTTACTCTACATATAATAACACATCTGGTGGTTGGTCTCAGACCACACATGGCTGCTGGTGACCGCTGGTGCCACCGGCCAGCCAGCCAGCCACCCAGCCAGCCAGCCAGCCAGCCAGCCACTCAGCCAGCCACTCAGCCAGCCACTCAGCCAGCCAGCCAGTCAGTCAGCCAGCCAGCCACTCAGCCAGCCAGCCAGCATAGGCGGATCTACACATGACGGGCCCCTGGGCCGCTGTCACACAAACACTACAACGCGATCCGGTGAAAACAGCTCATCTACAAGCTCACAACATCACAGGTTACAAAAGCCATGCGTTTTCTCAAGACAGAGCTAAAAACAAATGTGCACATTTTGGACACAAACGCTCCTACAATTTGATCTGTGGTGTG
>OOFJ01111843.1:0-12023 GCA_900323375.1 Benthosema glaciale
AAGCGGAAGATGTGGACACGATACATACATAATTCTACAGTTATATCATTGCACCCAGAAAAAGCTGACACCACGCTGACGTGGTGTCGATCCCGTGTGTGTGTGTGTGTGTGTGTGTGTGTGTGTGTGTGTGTGTGTGTGTGTGTGTGTGTGTGTGTGTGTGTGTGTGGGTGTGTGTGCGTGTGCGTGTGCGTGCATGCGCACGTGTGTGCGTGCGTGCGCACGCGTGTGTGTGTGTGTGTGTGTGTGTGCTGATGAAGTTGGAGGCTATTAGGCAAGTAGCACCGTCTAGAGTAGAACACCTCTTCTCCGACACTCACCTGGCATGCAAACAAAGCACTTAAATAACTCAAATAACGCCACAAAGCTGGCTCACTTAATAATAAACATGCTAAACAATGATGACGACTGTCAGGGAACTTGCTAGATCTTCTCTGTTTCTAGATATGAAATGGCCCCTGGTGGGAGAGGGCGAGCCAATTTTCCTGGCAGAAGGGCGTTGTATTGTAGTATTGTTGTCTGCAAAAATCTATAAAGAGATTCGTAAAAAACAAAAAAAACGATTGGCCTGACCTCAATGACCTCTGTGTGAGAAATGGACTATCCCTGTGCTGGGTTTGATCTGACTTGGACACTTCTCAGACTCTGTATATCTCTGTACATGTGTGGGTATTGCAAATCAAAAGGGCATGCGTTCCCGATGGGCATCGTTCCCAAAGGGCATCGGCCTAGTTATGCTTCATTTATGTTTTGTCGTACGATTAATTACAGTATTATGCACAGAAAGTACCAGATCTACAAACATGTGAGCTTGTAGCTCTGCTATTTTCAGCATGTGGTACGAATTGCACCACCAGCACATGATCAAAACCTGCCAAATATGAATGCATGCACCCATGGTCTGTCTGTAATATGTCGTGTTTGCAATATTTTATATGTCGGTCAGTGTTGTCCCATACCCAAAAGAAAGAAAGAAAAAATGCCAACCCATGCTGTTCTCTGCTACAGTGCATTATGAAAGGTTGCAAATGGCCTAATTTGCAGCTTTGACAGCACTAGCTTCAGCAGCGGGAGGGGGGTGTGGTAATAGGTTCTGAGGTGCCGCTTCAGTGACTGCTGTGATGGGAAAACTGTGGGTGAAAGTAAGCATAGGTCAGGCGTCTCCGGAAAGTCTGACAAATTAAAAACAGAGAACCTTTGACATTTATCATGCTAGAAAGCTGCAAAGGTCATTGACTGTAGCTACTTGCTGCTTTCAATTTCTTTTCCCCACTGCCCCTGCACCTCATGCTGCAGCTGTAGCACGGGGAAATTAGGAGTTCCATTATATTATTTTGCAGGTGGAGACGTTATATAGTTTTTTTTTCCTTAACATTTTTATCCCACGATTTTGTAACCCATTTTTCACCCCTGTGTCAATTATCTAATGTAATCTTGGGATCTACACATCCTCCGCCAACCTGGGGAGAGCAACGGACTGACCCCATGCTTCCTTCATGCACGAGTGTCCAGGTTACTCCTTTACAACTGACGGGGGGAGTTTCCCTGGTTGGACGTAGCGCGTGGAAGGAAATGTTATTCCAACCAGTTCCTAGGGGACACGGGGAGAACATGCAAACTCCACAAAGAAGGGCCCTTTCGCCAACCCCGCCTAGGGTATGGGCACTGATGACGCGGAGGAGGAGACTGCCGGCAGCACCCACAGCGTCCCTAGCGGGAATCGAACCCAGGACCTTCTAGCTGTGATTTTTGTCTTTTAACTTCCAATGTTTTTCTATTTTATACTTTTCCCCAACTCTGATGTCCTACAACGTCATTTGAGAACTCCTGATTAGGATGGCCGAATTAGTTGTTATTATTTACACAGGGATGGAGGGAGTAGGGTGTTGACAAATGACAAACTCTGGCACAGTAATGATGCAGAGAAAAGTGATGCCCGAAAGTTGTAATATCTCTCCCCTACAAAAGTCTTGTAATATCACTGGGCCACGAATGTCTCATTCAAATGCAATATAATTCCCATTATTCATAATTTAATATGCATTTTCAGTTCATTTCTGCACAACTATTTTATGATAAACCAATTTTATGGCAGTCATTGGCGAAATTACTTGAAACGGAACTGAAGTGCAATTGTCTGCTGCTGTTGTCTTCTACACCGAATCCCCCGGGAGGAAATGGGCGATCTACAAGCTCACAAAAGTGTTGCGTCGCGTTGCGTTGTGAGCTTGTAGATTGTCTAAATGTTCCCAACAGAATAGTTGGGCATTGTGGGTTCAAGTGGTTAACCTCTGACGAGCCTTTGGCACATCCTAGACGTAACAAGAGGATTAGCCGACTGAAGAAAGCCATTGTGGTAGAAAAGCAGCATCAGGGGATGATCATTATTTAAGTGAGGAATACCAATGAGGTCTCATTCAAGATAGGCTGCAGGAAATCAAAAGCTTGAAATCCTGTGACTAAGACGAGTAATCCGGTGTTAATTACAGAAATGGGGCATATAATCAAACAGCGCATTGGGATCGCTCACTGTGAATAATACTTATGTAGCTACATTAGTTCTGCATATACAAAAACAGGAATTGATTGATTGATTGATTGATTGAAATTTGTTATTCACAGTTTGTGGAACGGGTACAGTTCAACGAAAGTACAGGTTTAATACAAAACCTGCTACGATCGAGGACAAAACCAGAAAAAGCACAAGACTTGTTTACATTCATAGCTATTCATAAGTAGACCTAATACGTTTTGCTAACATCAGAGTACACAATTTGCATAGTAGAGAAAATCCTAAAATGAGACGTGGCTTTATGGATTTGTACAATAACAATAACAACCTCAGCAACAGCAACAACAAATGCTCAACAGAGACGGTTCTGTAGCTTGCCTTAAACCTTAAAGGGATCGCCTACATTTCACGATTATGTAATCTGTTTTGTTTTTCTTAAAGGGATAGTTAACCTTTTAATTACTTTTTTCCTATCGATTACTCATCCAATGGAGACGTGAATTCAATGATTTATTTTTTTGTTATTTTGTGCATTCCTAAGCCAATAATTTGATTACCAGTAGTTATTGGCTTAGGAATGCAACAAAAAGAAAGAAAGAAAATGAAACAACATTTTGGGTGATAACAAGGGATATATTTGTTAAAATATGGTTGAGTATTTAACTCCGAAATGTAGCTAGTGTAAGGAAATGTGTAGTTTGTGTGGTGGTCAGTCATTTTCTGTTGACAAGGTTTGACCATAGGGGGAGCTGTGGGGAAAAGCAAGTTAGCAATAGTTCCAGGAAGTGAGGTACCAGGAAAGAAGTGAGTGAGACTGCCAGTAGTCCGGCAGCTGACAGGCTTCTTTTGTTTAAAGTGGGAAATTTGGTATGTAGTCTTTTTTATTGGCCTAAAATATTGTCTATATACATACCTTCATGAATCCACTTGCTGACCGGCTGTCGCTATTGAGCAATTCTTTTTATAGGGGTTTCTTGGGATCCTCCCATTATAATCCTATGGCAGGCAAAAATGTCAAAGTCATGACAAATGTGATGATGTCATCACAAATGTGACATTTTAGTATCACTGGCTGTTTTTAGCCCAAGGAGTGTTTTTTGTGCAAAACTAATGCTTGGAATGGACTCAGAATCATGAAAACCCCCTAGTTTGACATGCCACATGCTACTTAAAGCAAAAGGAAAGTTTGACATTTTTGACATTGTCACATGTCCTTTACCTGCCGACAGTGTGCACAGTAGTGCTAAATGAGCTGTGGACGAACAGACGGACAGAGTTGTCGAGTCTTGCATGTTTTGTTTTGAGAATATATCTCTGGACAAAATCAATCGTGCAACACAACTTTGCCCCCTCTCCCAGAAGTGTCTTTTTTTAAATAAATTGACAGCTGCGGCATGGCATGGGCCTATAAACTATGTGCTCCTTTCCCTCCCATCACAGTCATCTTCTCCCTCATATATCTGACGGCCTCTGCCGGTCGGCGGTCCGTGGATCGCTGGCACGTCTTGAAAGACAGATGAGAGGAAATGATTCATTTATTAGACAAGGCCCAGGATGCAATCCCAGGTGACCCCGCTCGCTGATCAGATGAGGTTGATACATACGGCAGAGGCTCCGCTCGGCAGACGCGGGGGTTGAATGATGCCGCAGTTTATTTCTATAGCTCTTTCCATATGCTGCGCGGCATGCAGGTCATCATCAGCTGTCCTTCTCCGCCTCTGCCTGACGGCATGCGGAATCAGCCCGGCGACACTTCACTTTAAAAAAATAAAAAAAAGCACATGTCAAGGCACGGCTTTGGTTGATAGACCAGTGTGAGGCTTATCAGAGATGTATTTATTTTCCTCTGTGACGGAAATATGGTGTCTGGGAGAGGACACGATGAAGTAGCTCAGCTCACCTTTTGGTTATATAAATGTTTCTTCGCTCTTGTTTTGACTGTCACCTATTTCTGTCGACTCTGTTCTCGCGTCTGTACAGAACTTTTGATCCAACTTGCTTAGTTACCCTGTATGCATTCTCAGTGTCAATGAGTTAAAAAAAAGTTGGGGCAAACATATGGTATATACATCAGAACATATATTTCTTAGGACTCAGGAGTTTTTATAATGGGTTGAATCTAGAGTTGCCAAACTTTTTTGGCCATGCACCCCCTGTTACCTCCCGGCCTAGCTGGCGCACCCCCCCCATGGAAATATAAATTGCACAAGCTTAATAGAGACATATATTTCCTATTTAGCCATATATGAACCTGAATATGGCATTTAAATGAAGCATAGGCTGTATTCTGCATATACTTGCCATATATTGGCATAATATGTTGACATATTTCAAATAAAACCATAGCACCACCATTAGCCTTTTCATGTCGCACACCCCCTAGAAGGAGCTTGCGCACCACAAGGGGTGCACGCACCACAGTTTGGGAACCACTGGATTAGAACAATGTATTAAATAAGGTTAAACTCACCAACATTGCAGCTGTATAGGGCAGGCTTGAATCTTTCAATCTTTCAAGTGTTGGAGTTTGGAAGCACTCGTTTCCCTTAACACATCGTGCTGCTGCCTCCTGCATTATGTGCAAAATCGAAACAGGTGGTACGTTCAGTGACGTTCGACGAGCTTCCAAACTCCAATACAAAAATTATCTCCTGCACAGAACTTTCTTGACAGAAAGTAGCTCATAAGATGTTTACGGTGGATTTTTATGAAACAAACGCCTTGCAGATTGAAAGAGGCAAACTTGCCCTACAGCTGCAAAGTTGAGTTTAACATAATTTAATACAAGAAAATCTGCAATTTATATTTGGATCAATGGGCTGTCAATGGAGGGTATTGCAACTCTAGATTCAAGCCATTATTAAAACAAATCTACAGTTGCAAATTGTGTCTAGAAAGCATCAGAACACTTTCTTTGACTATACGCGACTGTGGCTCAGGAGGTAGAGCAGGTTGTCAATTTATCTGTGGGTCGGCGGTTCGAATCTCGGCTCCTCCTGTCTACATGTCGAAGTGTCCTTGGGCAAGACACTGAACCCCAAATTGCTCCCGGTGTGCTGGTTGGTACCTTGCATGGCTTCCTCCGCAATCGGTGTATGAAATGTGTGTGAATGGGTGAATGTAATGCACTATGTAAAGCGACTTGGATAAAGGCGCTATATAAATGCACCATTTACACACATCATGGCATCGTGTTGTCATCACAAGGTCAGATAATGACGTGGAGACATAATTCTGAACAGTCATTCAGTGCTCTCTGCTCTGTGCAGACTGCATTTTTGAATGCTGAATTCAGTTGGGACGTCTTTCTTGATCAAGTCACCCTAGAACATGTAATTTTCAAATACAGAATGCTCGACTGTACATGTGTGTGTGATTTCAAGACCTCCACGTATTTTGGTATATTAGTTTTGGTTGGCTAGTATGCCGGAATCCTGGGGGGCATATACCTTAGCCTGGAGGGACGATTGCTCCACAAATATAATTTAAAAAAGATGACATGTTGCTGTTAACCGAGGTGAAGAATCTAGGTCCTTGGGCTGCAGTGCGTACAAGAATATGGTACTGATTGGCCTGTATATTTGCAGACACGCACACACATTCTAACACGTACTGTGTGCATGTAGGCTACTGTGTACGCACGCACGCACGCAGATAAAAACACAATATGGAGGTGATAATAATTGTAGGTTAATACGGATTTATTGTCCTTTACTAATTAATTGCCTCATGAAACCCATTGAAACTTTAAATGAACTGCCTTATTATTTCACAATCCCAATCTTTCAACATCAGTTACAGGGTGAGCTGTGAGCTCTCTGTGAATAAACTCACATATAGTCTGGACACTCATAGGCTGACTGACTTCATGTTCTAGATAGAAAAATAAATGATTTAATTAGATTCATATTGAAGACCTTGAATCTGTTCCTCCATTACTTCTAATGGTTTTTGACATAATATTCCTAGGGAATAGGAATGAATGCATCTAACCTTAACAATTAGAGCTATTTGGAAAGAAATGTTGAATAGATGTTCTTGATAGATCAAAGCCTGATATTACCTTGTCCATCTCACCCATCTCAAATTGGCCATGAATCGAGGAATCTGCCTATAACACCCAGCCAAATACCGTACTGTAGGTTTTTTGACCCTTGAGTCTTGTTTTATACCATCATAATAAACGTTCACTCATTCTTGGGACAGCCTGTATTTTTGTCAAATTGTTCACAATCATTGGGATTGTTAAATTTTATTTGTTTGTCACAAGATGAACAGGCTGTCATATTTTGCTCGCCCTAGACTTGACGACCTTACAGGCTCAACTTATGTACTATAGATAGCATTTTATGTAGACATATAGCACTGACTCTATAGTGTATACTGTACAGATATTCTAAGCTTAGAAAGATGTTAGCTTTCTTACAGTGTGATTCTTGATGACTATTTGTTATGTATTTGATGTATTACCACGTGTTGTTCTTGCTTACTGTAAATCGCTCTGGATTAAGAGCGTCTGCTAAATTATGCCTTACAGCAAATAATTATTTATGATCAGCCAAACCGTGAACAGTAGTGTAGGCCTATACTTCTTCCACCAATTTATAAATAAAATGGTCTCATGCAGATTCTGGGGGGAGAAATGGGACAAAGAGGAATGAGACCATAACATGAACTGAACTATATCAAATATTCAGGACTGATTACGCTATCCCTCTCACTCTTAACGCCTGATTCATACCTCATCGCTTGGTGGTGTCACGCATAGAAAATAAGCGGCCTATACAAGCGCACAACATGTGACGGATATAGAATGCAAAAGTCTTCTCCCCTTTATATTTGCTCATCCGCCGTGCAATGATTACCGCTGCCAAAGGTGTATAGCCATCACACATGGGTCTCTCTATTCTGAGCACACATCCTAACATCCCTTCCATCCATGAGTATTGGTGAAAGAATCTAATAAAGAAACGGCTGCAAGGTGAGAGTCATCCTCCTCAAGAAATCCAATCAGTGCTGCACACTGCGGAGGGACTGTAAGGCATTGTAGACAGAGTGAAGCCCAGGCTAATCAGAGGTCATTTTCAGAGGCCAATTTCAGATTTATGATTGCTCAAGGTTCTGTGTTGCGGTTCTTTCACAGTCACATCCAATCAAAATCCTCCTCCAACATTTTGTGCGTGAGTTTGAAATGGTTCTACTACAGTGCATCTGCAGCAGTATGGCAATTGTAAGAGTCTTGCAGAGAGATGGTTGTAAATACTTCACCCTTTTTGTAAAAGAAAAAAAAAAGATATATGTTAATGATGTTTAAAAGATTTAGAACACCTTCCCAGGGGTCTTTATGTGTGTAATATGTGGTTTTAGATATTTTAGCTTTTGGCAGTGAGCCCAGTGTCTCTGATGTCATGACACTGGGCTAATTTACTTCCTGGACTACACATTGTCTCAGTAAGACAGACCTCCCCCTATCCACAAGGAAGAGCAGTGCACCAAAGCATTATGGAATTATAGTCCAAGAGGGTAGTCAGCCCAGTGTCGATGACATCAGAGACACTGGGCTCACTGCTAAAATGTATAATATCTAAAACCACAAATTACACACATAAAGACCCCCAGGAAAGTGTTCTAAATCTTCTAAACGTCATTAAAGGGCAAAACCACTTTTTTGAGTTTTTTTTGTGCAGTTACCTTGCCGTGATGTAATTCCAAATGTGGACCAGAAATTAAAAAGAAATGTTCCAGTGATTAGAAAGAATTAGCTCCCCATTGACTTGCATTGCACACTAAAACGGCTCTCAAAGTCACTCTTTTAGTATGTAACGAAACACAAACAAAGTTGATTCAGACACTATATAGACAGAGCATCACCATAACTCATGCAGCAAATGTTGCTTGATTTGTCCATTTTATTAGAAAGAAAACCCTGACTATATCTGTAAGAAGGCGTTGAGGGTTGAGTTCACCCCAAAACCAATCTGTAAATTGTAAAATCAACAGGAAGATAACATTTTTATGGAAAACAAAAGCTGCATGAGTTTTGGTGATGCTCTATAGTGTCTGAATCAACTTTGTTTGTGTTTCGTTACGTACTAAAAGAGTGACTTTGAGAGACGTTTTAGTGTGCAATGCAAGTCAATGAGGAGCATATTTTGAACTAATTCTTTCTAATCACTGGAACATTTCTTTTTAATTTCTGGTCCACATTTGGAATTACATCACGGCAAGGTAACTACACAAAAAAAAAGTGGTCTTGCCCTTTAACATTTTTATTTTTTTGCAAAAAGGGTGAATATTCCATATTTTACCACATTAATTTGCGCCCACAGGGCAGACGCCTGACTATTCCTGTTGAATATTTACACAAGCCCATATCCCATGTCCCAAAAAATAAAAATAAAAAATATATACAGGTATATATATTTGGCAAACAAATTTGTTTATCCAATAAGCTATATGCAAATGAAATCCAATAGAGAAGGTCAAACCTATTCAACATTTTCCACAAGAAAATAGGGTTTGATGTTGGTCTAAACATAGATGTCTGCGGCCTGCCTCTTAAAATATTTTACACACTGACCTGAGTGCTGGCGTATAATACTAGATAGAAGCTTGCGTGCCTTCGGTGCACTTCGGTGCACTCACTTCTAGAGAGAACACCACACGTATATGTGGCAGTGCGATCTGAATGAGACACACACACACACACACACACACACGCACGCACGCACGCACACACACACACAAACCGTACATTTTGAACGAAGGCAGACAGCGATTTATCTTTGGCCACTGACTGCGTTCTTTCCGTGCTGGCCAGGTTGTGTTGTGTTGGTGATACATACAAATACATAGAAATAGTCATCAACAGTAGAATATGCTGTACAATGAAACTATGAATATAAACTATAGGGTGCTATGTCTATTGTCTACTACACCATTGGTTCCCAACCTTTTTAGTTGAAGTACCACCTCAGAAAATATCTGGCTCTCCAAGTACCACCAAACTGCAATAAAATACAGGGGCATATATCTGCCCCTTTTGTTCCATTCCTAAGACAATAATGCTGCTGCTCTGACAAAACTCTGTCTCCTCACTAATCAGCACAACTGATGATATCTGTAATGTGACTAGTCCGTTCTCAAATCTTCTATTAACGGCTAGGCGTGCTGGCATGCTCATTTCAGCACGGCTGGATAGCCTATTTCAATCAATTGCTTGGCCAGAAGAACTACCTGTAGCGATATAAATATTTCATTCCACTTTTGTCTTTTTTCTCTTTTTTGGGGGCGACTCCTCTGTGTACCACCAGAAGGTGGTTCAACTAGTGGTACTAGTACTAGTGGTTGGGAGCCTCTGGTCTACACAATACAATATGCTATCTAAATTACTACTATTATTAAAGGGGCATTCCACCCATTTTCAACCTTTTAACCCCCATTCTGTGTGTCATAGAAATGGAGGTCTGAAAAATATCATTAACATGGTGAATCACATGATGTGATTCAACATGTTAGATGTGATTCAACATGTTAATGATTATTATTTTGGGTTTTTTCAGACTGTGTTTTCTAGGAAACACAGAATGGGGGGGACTTTTTTTTAATATTATTTCCACACAAGTCTAAGATATATTAATGACATAGTAAAATGTTGAAAATGGGTGGAATGCCCCTTTAAGTCTAGCCTTTGCATACGTATGCTGTAAGGTTGTCGAGACTATAGTGCAAGTGCTACGGCAAGTGCTGTAGGCTAAGATGGAGTCTGAAGTGGACAGAGGAGTCTGAAGAGAGAGGTGAGTTTTCAGGACAGGTGCTCTCCGTGGCCTATACAGCTCATGAAAGCCACAGGAATCAAATGTGTACAGTGGGCAGGTCACCAGAGCCATTTGGCTCGTGAATGCTTCCTGCTCCCTATGATACTGGGAAATGCTGACTTGGCTGATCGGTTTCTGTCCACCTGTTCACCATGGGAATGACCTCTATGGAACAGGTAGATGACGCAGCAGGACCAGTCATATGGCTTGAACCCAGCGTGGAGGAGATGCTGTGCTGCATGCATGGTAGAGGCATGTTGAGATGAAAGGAGAGATGAGATGGTTAGGGGATGTGACTTAAGTTGCAAATAATGCAGAAGTGGACACAGAAAGCAAAGAAGGATCTAAAATGTCTCAGAAGCGTATTCTGAGTACAATCGAGTCATTTATGTGATGTAGTTTCTGCAATTTGGAATTATGTATGTTAGCTGAGCATTTTTTATAAAAGCTTTTGTAGGTGTAAACATGAAAAAAATGAAGTAAAGTATACTGAATGCAATGTGAAAACGCAAGGCTACTCAGAGTGCCATGTTAACCAATGATAACCATACATCATTTTAATTTCAACCTATAAAGTGCACAGTAGATTCATAGTGTTGCATCATTACGATATTGTGAAATTGTTGTGGTGGGTGTTTTCTTTTTTTCTTTCTTGTGGCCAGCTCGTCCGGAACCTTTACGACTTTGAATTACAGCATTGCAGGCAGTGGTGATAAACGGGAGGACATTGATGCAATAACTCTGACCATTCATAAACACTTAACACAGAACTGCCTCTGCTGTTTTATGATACCCCTCTAGATCTTTTTGTTTTTTTATGCCGGCCACAAAATGTCAGCAAATGCCAGCTGTTGGAAATGCGTGACTGATGGGTGAGCTGTGTTGTTTCACAGCACCGATCACACACAATTGGCTCTCTCCCTCTCCATTTCCCTGTCTCTCAAAGAGGTCATGGCACCCTGGAAATATCTTCAGAGCCAATTGAGGGTAATAACACGAAGATAAACATTGTGCTTCCATCTGAGAGGGTAATGAGAACTTAATTTCACACTGTTGTCAGCAGAGCTAAGATCATCTCACTTTAAAGTCAATCAGTTTCAGAGTGGGGATTTTAGTTTATATTTAATTTGATCATACAATGTGGGTACCATGTGGAATTCGGATTTCATGTCACCAGTCTGTGGTGTCAGTCATGGTGTCAGGAAAAGCGGGGAAGCATCCAAGCTGTGTACGGCAAGGATGCGACTCTGCTGACTTCAAATGAAGAAGTCGTGGGGCGGTGGAAGGAACACTTTGAGGAACTTCTAAACCCAATGACATCAGACCCACCCTCCCTGGCAGGAGCAGAGCCTGGGGGTGATGGGGGATCGACGTAAATCTCCCGGAAGGAAGTCAAACGTGCCGCAGTGCGACACGTTTTGAGCTTGTCGATCAGCTATTTTTGCTATATTTGAATTGAAATCCTGAATAATCTTTGGCTATTCTTGAATTGGAATCCTGAAAAGTAACCTTTTTATTTAAATTCAAATGCTGCTGCATTTATTTAACGCTTTGAGCCGAAATCAATAATATCGGTTTTTCCAATATTAACCTGAGGGCCGCATTAAGTGAAGGTGCGGGCCGCATGTGGCCCAAGGGCCGCCAGTTGCCCTCTATGGCATGCCAACTCGGACGGCGCGCCTGCCTGTTGACGC
>OOFJ01111844.1:0-12760 GCA_900323375.1 Benthosema glaciale
GCATGGGCATGGGTGGAGGAGGCTCTGCATCCCTGTCGGCCGGCGGCGGCGGCGCCAACAACAGCGGAATCATGGGCAACGAGAAGGGCGCCATGCAGAACCTGAACGACCGCCTCTCCAACTACCTGGAGACGGTGAGGAACCTGGAGCAGGCCAACAAGGAGCTGGAGACGAGGATCAGAGAGGCCCTGGAGAAGGGTGGCCCTCAGATGAGAGACTACAGCAAGTACAGCCCTATCATCGAAGACCTACGTCAGCAGGCAAGTAGACAGAGTAACAAGTGGGCCCTCGTGGCTCCATGAAACCCAAAGGGTCAGTTTTTTACACGTTTAACGTCATATTAGCTGTGTAGAAATAGTTGATGATGACATGATGTAATTACAAGTGGATAAACAAAGGCATTTGTGAGTCAGTGTGGGTGGAGGGTGATAGACTTACTATGATGAATAGATCAAAAAGGGTGCTAAATAATACGTTCGACAAGGGGGAAAAGATGCTGATTTTGAGTACCAGTATTTGATTGCAAATGGTGGCATAACAAGGAACTTGATAACAAGGAACTCACTGATCAGTGGATATATGTGATGATGATCATCCCTTTTCTTGTGACAGATGTTGCACAATCATTTCATTGTATTCTATTTGTTTTATTCCGTTTGTTAGAAATGAGTCAGCCATTTTCAGGACTTGTGATGGGTATCCCTCCCTACATAGAGTATTATGTGAGGAACTTGGCTTTTGTAGATTATCAGATTTCAAGCAAGAATGGAGGGTGTGGTAGCTATCCTCTTACAACCCCCATCCCCCCATAAAGTTCCCTCTCACGCTACAAGCATGACTTCTACTGATTCATCAGAATTTAAGGAAATAATGAATCATCATGTGAGAGCCACACAGGACCCTATAAACAACCTTCACACAACTATTACAAACATCGCAAGAACATTTCCGAATGTGTCCAATAGTGAGTGGTCAATATAAAACGCACGCTATGAGGGACGTAGGAGGGATCCAATGGGAACCAGATGTGCAGTACTTGGAAAGAAACCCACACTGCCTGTGCGTGCGTGCGTGCGTGGGTTTGTGCATGCGTGCGCACACTCACATGAATGTGTGCGTGCATGTGCGCATGCGTGCGTGACTGCGTGTGTGCATGTCCGTGTGCATGCGTGTGGGCATGCACAGTTGCATGTGGCGTGTGTGGTTGTATAACAATCAGCCTCACTCAGCAGGGTCAAATGGCACATTCTTTGCTGCTAGAGTCCAGCTCCGATGCTGAATGTGTATGATTTGATGACACATCGATGGTCACTTTGTAACATCCCGAGACATAAAGCAACAAGGGTTTCCCTTCATCGCCACTCTCCACAACAGGATGCCACATGGATTCAAACTAGAAATATACAAAATACCAACACACCAGTACACAACTCCAAAGAAACTCAATTACACTATGTAGTGTAGAGACAGACGGTACACATCTGCTGTACATAAACGCATACAGAGAGAGGAAAAAATGAAAAGAGGGAAGTGCTCTCTTTGGAGTTATTAGGAAATTCAACCCAATCTTCCAAAAGTACTAAAAACCCAGCAGTTTTTGGCAGGCAAAGGTCATATTTTCCTGTTCATCAGTTTGTGGGTTCCTCTTTTCAGTAACCGTTGCCATAGATTCAAACATGTTTGTCCCCATTGTGTAAACTGACGCTATGGTTTCTATGACACACAGGAAAGATGGGGCTTCAAACACATATGATGCATGCTTTTTAGAGAGTTGTGAAACCTACACTATAAAGAAAAGTATATGTTGCTCTGGAATCAGCAAATCAGCAACAACAAATATTAATTTATCTTAAATAACGTAATCTTAACCTCTGTCTTTTTTCCCCTCCCATCCAGGTCTTTGATAAGACTGTGGACAATGCTAGTCTTGTGCTCCAGATTGATAATGCACGTTTGGCCGCTGATGACTTCAAAATCAAGTAGGTTATTTATTTTTTTATTTTTTTATTTGACCAAATCAAGTAGTCAAATCATGTCTATTTAGCTTTAATGACCTATACTGTTGTCTGTCTGTGGTAGATCAAAAGACTGCAATCAAGTGACTGCTTATTAATGTAAATTTGGTGTGAAACGTTTGATAAAAAAGCAGATAAAAAGAATCTGCTAGCTTAGGTATCAGATATAGTTTGAATATCAGATGTTCACTAGAATGCAATCCCAATCATATCGCAGTGAATACCTTTTGGAGAATCCGAACCATGTTTCATCAAAAGATGGATGAGACAACCCATGGAGGAGTTATTTTAACAAGCACACACACACACACACGCACGCAGGCCCACACACGCACGCACGTGCGCGCACACACACACACATTGCATGTAATGCATGTCTGTGTGTAAACCTGCAGGTTTGAGAATGAGCTGTCCATCCGCCAGTCTGTGGAGGCCGACATTGCTGGGCTGAAGAAAGTCGTGGATGACACCAACATGAGCAGGATGAACATCGAAAGTGAGATTGAGGCTGTGAAGGAGGAGCTCCTCCATCTCAAGAGGAACCACGAGAATGTGAGCTATACTATGGTTATGCCCCATGGTGCTCCAAAAATAAACAAATCATCCAGGATTTTCTGTCATGGGGCAACTCTGCAGCGTTTATGTTATTCATTCATATACGATACAGCCCGTTTTTTGTGAGGGATTTTAATTAATTCTGCTGTAAACATCTTAAAACTACACTTCTGGGTCTGAAATCAATGTTGCTACTAAAATATGCCACACTCCATCAAGACAACAAGCAATGGGCTTATGTTGTGTGCAGCCTGGAAATGTAGTCTTTGGGTTGTTTGACTGGTTTCTAGTGATATATTGTGTTACTCTCTGGGTATTTCGTACATTTCCACCTTCAGTCGATGCTTCATGCCCATATGAGTAAAATCGCAGGGGTGATTTGTTTATTTTTCGAACACAGTCCTTATATGAGGCGATCTAAGACGTCAGGACTTCAGTGGTCTATACTATTCATTAACATGGAAGATAATTACATGTATTTATTGTGACCTTTCTTTACTTCCATGTAGGAGGTAATGGACCTGATGAGTCACATCTCTAGGTCAGGTGTGCAGGTGGATGTGGATGCACCAAAGGGACAAGACCTCGCTCTGATCATGGAGGACATGAGGAACAACTATGAGAAAATGGCCTTGAAGAATGCTGACGAGCTCAAGCATTGGCATGAAAATCAGGTACAGTGTAATAGTCATTCTTAATGTAATTTTTTTTGTATGTATTATATTATATTTATTATATTGTATTATTTACGTTAAAATGTGAGCACAATTTGTGACCACATCCCACCAACATTTTGCTGATGTGTACGTGGTCAGTGACTTTATTTGGAGGTCAAATAGTACACAACAACAATAAATGAAAAATAGTACTTACAGAAAACAAAGAGCACAAAAATATGTTTGTTTTTTATGGTGGGAGGGAAGGGTCCTTGACTCTTTGGCTCATCAGAGCAACCAAATGCCAAGCAGCAATCTGTCTGAATATCACTTTCCCATTGTCTGGAGAACCAATTGAATAAATCTCCCCAGAAATAGGTTATGATTGGACACTGCCAGAATAAATCGAGAATGAATCTATCTAGAATTGGCAGAAAGCTCAGAATGCTAGACAGGCCCTCCTCCCACGGCTCATCTGATATTGCCCATCTCCGGACCTCAACCCATGCATCTCTGAGATGACCAAAGTCCACGACACCCCAAAAGCAGCAACAAAACAGCAAACTAAATGTTTAGAGTTTGTGAGAGAATTATGTCATAGAACACGTAGCCAGTTTATGTCTATAAGCCTATAGATCAAAGCAGCTCGTGCCCTCTTCCAATTTGAAAATATGCCATCCATAATCGTGGCGAATAAAACATTCTTGATTCTTGAGTATCACTTGATTTAGCACCCAACCGAACCGATGTATGTTTTACAGGTTCCAGGAAAACACACTGATGGACTGTATTGTAAATGGTACATTTAACTGTGAAGGATTGCATGGTTAACTGTGTAGTGTGACCTATGCTAGGCCTACTGTTACATAACCAGCCTCTGTATTTTCCTCATCTTTCTCTAAGGTTTCAGAGGTGCATGCACAGGTTTCACAAAACACAGAGGCTCTGCAGGGGGCTCAAGTGGAGTTAGGTGACTTATCCAGACAGATCCAGACGCTGGAGATTGAACTTGCATCGCAACAGAGCTTGGTAAGCATATACTTTCAATCATGTTTTTGTTCACTTGTTCTCAAGAAAAAAACAAAACAAAAACACAAAACAAATAAAAAAACAACACGTCAAACATCATCTACTTTCAATCATGTTTAAAATAATATTTCATTCATTAAAATAAGTCCTGGATAAGTTTGTACCCTCGATCATTCCATGATGGCTCACATTTACCCAAGACTCTCACAGTCAACACTTTTGCCAACACAGAGTAAATAGAATAATAAGTAGCCTATAGCATTTCCTGCAATATTCCGTTTCTGTTCTTTCATCGCATTACCTTGAATAATATATCAGTACTTTAACCATATGCTTCATATTCCATCCACAGAAAGGGTCTTTAGACGACACCTTACAGAACACAGAGATGCGTAACAACATGGAGATGGAGAAGTATAACAACATCATCCTTCGCTTGGAGGACGAGCTGGGAAACCTGCGTGCCAATGTCTCACAGCAGACCCAGGAGTATGAGGCTCTGCTCAACATGAAGATGAAACTAGAGGCAGAGATCGCCACCTATAGGACACTCCTGGATGGTGGAGATTTGAAGTAAGGGTGTTTTATGAAAGAGCTGATAACGGTGATTATGTGATAATAATAATGATAAGGATAATGGTGGCGGTGATTATGAATATCCAAAAATGTGAATATGATGAGCATTTGTAACGTGGCTATTTTAAAAGTCTAATCTGTGTTTAACTTGTGTGTTTGTACAGGCTTGAAGATGATGCTTTTGACTTAAAGGCTGCAATCTAATGAAGAATCTGAACTACAGCAATGGAAACGATAATAACACTACAGTTCATGAGAAAAATAATCTTACCAGTTGAATCAGCCAAAATTTAGTTAAAGTCTGTAATATGTAAAGAGATATTTGTAATGGGGACAGTTTTAAGGGCATGTAAACTTTCACTCATGTGCATCGCCTTTCATTTGGGCTTTTGCACAAAATCATGGTCTACAAATGCACCCCTATCATCATATAACCTGGTTTAGAGGTATTCAGAGGTAGAAGAGAGAACATAAATAAAGATCTGTCCATTGCTAACTGCTTTTGTCCATTGATTTAATATGATATACACCTGCATATGCAGGTTCCCTCTCACTCTCTACCTCCCTCCTCTCGCTCTCCATCCATTCCTCTCTCCCACACCGGAGGGCAGAAAGGAGCTATGCTGTCTGTACCATGACTGAACCATCCAGAGCAGGCATTGACAGCCTGGACTGGGCCAAAAATTCAGCCCAGTCATTTTCGCGTGAATTTGGCCCAGACCGGCCCACCACAACCAGCGTGCAGATAGCAGAAACTCTACCGCCCACTCCATATACCACCACTTTTACAGAACAACATTAATGATACATACCAACAGACAACTACACAACCCTTTGTTGCTCTCACAAAAATGATGCTGGCAAAAGGGTCCAAGATAGAAGAGGGTTTATTTGTCACTCACTGATACAGGTGACAATACAGGTCTGATCATTTTTTTAGCGGCCCCTATGGTAGCGGCCCACCGCATGCATGCATGCATACATGCAGATGGCTGGGTGTCAAATGAAAGCGTCCTTAGGTTTCTTGAAAGGCGCTATGTAAATTCAAGTTATTATATTATTATTAAAACCTTGGCATACTGTTGTCCATGGAACTCAAGTGCTCCTTGCTCCTGCAGCATAACATGTGAAAGGGCTATTCATTTGTGCCATTCTTTTGATGTACGTATGCCACAGAACAAATGTCCCGTTCCGTGTGTGTTCTCAGAGGTGTTCTGCCTGCAGCACGTGGCTGCCTGTCAGCATGATGCTTGTTGCTGGTGCTTGGGGCGGGACTGTACTGCATGCACGTCAGTGACCTCAGTTGCACTGGCAGTGTGCTTTTCAATTAAAGTCATGGGTTGTTGTGGCCGTCAGGGAATGAAGAAGCTGGGGGGTGGCATTTCTACATCACACATTGTATCTGTGGCCGAAGTGAAGGGCTCTTTTGGAGGTGTGCTCTATAGAGGACCCACCCACAGGCAGGCAGACAGACACAGACACCTGTCTGACATAAAGATGACAATGGCAATGTTGATTATCAACTCTGAGTCTGACCATTTTTAAATTAACTGATATCGGAGCACTTTATGATGTCTTAACCAGAGTACTCTGATACTTTGCTTACCCCTGCACTGATACCACATTTTCATAGCTAACAGCAGAGCCCCAAGTTCAGTTTATTGTACAACACCCGAATCAGTGTTTTTCAGCTATTGTGGTTGGCATCAGTGAGTAAGGAGTGCAGAGCCTGCAAACCGAAGGTAGTAGAAGTAGGTCAAATCCTCACCCTATACCTGCATGCAGTGAGGTCCAAGCACTTCAGTCAGCCTGCCTCACTGGATTTGTTTCTTCACCCAGGACAGGACCAAGCAAAACTGCCTCCATATGTGCTTTTGCATGATATGACATGATGGCATTAATTCTGGAATCAGAGGAGTAAGACAGACAGACAGACAGACAGACAGACAGACAGACAGACAGACAGACAGACAGACAGACAGACAGACAGACAGACAGTAAAGATGAAACAAATATACAGGTAAGCATAGAGAATAAGTAGAGAGTATTAACATTGGTATCAAAAAGTGCAAGAATATATGTATACAGTAAATTTGACTGTCAGTATAATAAGAATAATACAACCTGCTGGCCTTCTGCACAGGGACTGGTCATGTCATAAAGGCTATGAAAAGGCTATGGTATTTTCATCCTGGAATGGTAGTTGTTGTAATGAGACTCCTCCTCCACCCCTCTTGGGACACAACTTACATCGGAGGTTTGTGGGTTAGTGTTTGGCATTGTGTGTGACTGTTTGCTCTGTGGGCTGTACGCTCAGTACAAGGACTTGTTGTATATGCGGAGACATTATGAATCCTCTGTTTCCCTTCATCCCACCGATGGTGGCATTACCTGTGGGAATTAAAGGACAAGAGGGCCCTCTGATGGCCTTCATGGAGCAGCTGGTCACCCAGTGGGACTTTAAAGATGTCCAGGGAACCATCACCTTCAGACTGAGCATCAGGACTACAGGCTGGATTGGCTTCAGTCCAAATGGAGGCATGTAATGATTATTTGACATGGTTATTTGAGGAG
Source organism: Benthosema glaciale (assembly GCA_900323375.1). Lineage (NCBI taxonomy): Eukaryota > Metazoa > Chordata > Actinopteri > Myctophiformes > Myctophidae > Benthosema > Benthosema glaciale. The sequence continues at coordinate 7,406 of OOFJ01111844.1, forward strand.
GCTTACCAGCTAGAACTAGAACTGTTGATAAATAGCTGTAATACAGTAATTAGGCTGAGATTCTTACACTGTGTCTGAAAATGTGTCAGTCTCCTTGTCCTTTGCTCAAAGGTTAACTTTTTATTGATTTTAATCTAGTATTATCTCTTAATGTTTTTAGTTTTTCTTAATAAAATTGTTTCCTTCCTTTTTCTTTCATGTAAAGTGACTTATAAATCTAACTCTAAGCTACTACTACTATTATTATTATTATTATTATTATTATTATTACCCCTATTGCTTTTTGTGTTCACAACGCCTATCCGCTATTGGTGGTGTACACAGCCAAATTTCACTCTAACATAGTGGTTCCCAAACTTTTTGGCTTGGAGACCCAAAAGACAAAATATATAAGCTCACAATGTGTCGAAATGCAACGAGTTGTGAGATTGAGCGGCTATTTTCAAGCAATATGCATCTAGTTTCCACATCTTCACATCAGAAATTAACTTTTCATGACGTTCATTTTCATTTATTTTTATCTTTCGTTTTTCTTTTAGGTTTTATGACCTCAATTACATCCAAACAACCTGAACTTTGCACATTCAGTGGATTCTGTGGTCTGGAGTTTCTGGGTTTGGAAGCCTTTTGTGTTGCAATGAAAACAGTCAAAACAGTGAAAACAGTGACATCTGCTGTGACATCACAAACAGCAGGAAAATCGGAGCATACTTGTTTGAGCCAGAAAACCACAGACCCCATCATAATCATTGACTATGATTATAACATAATCGTACAGTGTGTATTACATAGATATCACCACTTAACACCGCAATGGTCATTGCAGCCTGTGCTGCAGTTTTAAATCATTCAATATTCGTTTTTACAAACTGTCGGAAACACTATGAATCACTCTCTGTCCCCACTGCACATACATGCAGATTGAACCAGCTATTGAGAACATGGACATTGTGTTGAGAGGGAGGCACTGGAGAAACTCAGACAGTTTAGGCCTTTTATTTTAGATACAGGGTGCAGGTACAAAAGTGACAACGTTTCGATGTATCCGTCACATCTTCGTCAGGTCATGGACATTGTGTCTTCTATATGGCTGGCCTGCTTTTGTGACCGAAATGTATAATGGGGCCATGTTACAGTGGTAACACAGGGGAATTGTACTACATACTGTAATGTACACGCAAACTACTTTTTCAATTCATTGGCACTATATACGTTCTGACCATGTAGAAGAGTGTGTAAACTAATATCTTTCCAAAACATTGTTGTCTCAGGTTGCTTGATATACAGTAGGCCTATATGAGTCGTTGTGTGGCATTCTTATTCATTAATTGGCTGTTTTCATTGTTGGTTATATCCATTATACCTTTCTTTGGAAAGAAAATTCATTAGTTCTCAATAGTTTAAAGATTTTTTAAACTTCACCACTTCAACAATATGCGCTTCTAGAAAATGCTGGGCTTCCTGTTGGTGGTGAGAAGGTTAATACTTTTATTTTTTTAAATTACTTCTACTTCTCTCCCACATTCTCTGTGGATGTCTCAAGGACAGCTCTATACAGACCAACTCAGACCACATGATTGGTTCTAAAGCCATAGATGGGCTACAAACTCTGTGCAGCCAATTTCCACACTTATGGCACATCTACTGCTTTTCTGTTTTCTGAGGTGTGCAATTCACTATGGATTTGAAGTAGTGTTCATGATTACTGCAGTGGCTCAGGAGGCAGAGAGGTCACCTGGGAATTGAAAGTTTCTCTGATCGATCCTGGGCCTGGCTCCTTCTGACATGAGTCACACGACAATGTAATAGTGTCCTTGAGTAAGACACAGAAGTCATAACCGTTTCGATGAGCAGGCAGGCACCTTGCATGGCTGAGCCTGCTGTTGTGTTTGCTGTCTGTATGAAAAGGTGAACGTGATCAGGGTGCACAAACATGTTCAGCAATGACTCAAAAATATCAATATTCTGGTCGAGACCCAACCCAACGTAACACATAGGCTATTAATGATAATTCATTGTTCACCGCAGCCATGTTTTTATTAACTAAAATAGCGCCATTCTAATGTTGCTGATTCTACAACCCGATAAATATGTTAGTTCCATGACAAAATGATGGGTCGCAAACCACAGTTTGTGCACCTCTGTATAACTTGAAAGTATATTTTATATTATATGTATGATATTATGTTAATACAATAGTATATTAATTATTACACAGTAATATCATCAGTGTTAATCTATTCACTTGTAGAGAGACGTGCATTCAGGATTAAGTAATATCTCAGTCAGACTGAGGTAAAGTGTGTAAGACAGGTGATGCCTGTGATTAATTCCGGAGCAGCAGTAGACGGCGCACCAGAGAACACATGATACCAGACACAAGTATACAAGTCTCATTCCATTCTGTTAAAACTCACACGGTATATACAGTAGCAGTAGGTTTACAGGTTCATGCAGTACACAAAGAGTTGAGAGAGTGCGTTATGCTAACATGAGTTCCTGTAGCAAACATGCAGACATACTTCAGGTCCCGCTTATATACTCTAGTCTAGTCTAAATGACATGGTATGGTGAATGTAACATAAACAAGAAGTGTAGTTATATACATACACACGCGCTCACACGCACGCACGCACACACACACACACGACACACACACACACACACACACACACACACTGGAGGGGTTACATATTTTTATGATAAAGTGCAAATGCAAAGACATTGATGATCACATGTACAGCATATACGTAAGTGGCCATAGTATTACAAATACACTAGATTTTATGAGATAGTCCCTCAAATGAACAAACAACAGTCAAAATCTCATTGTAGTGTTTTAATCGTAACAGTATACAAATATAATGATTTATTTGTTTCTTACATGCTCACTTGACTGGGCGGAGGAGCAGATGGCATCTTCATGTGGACACTACATGTCCTCCAATAAAGTGAGTTTGACAGATAAATGAACTGTATATTGTGGTATGACATTGGTTTAGAGATCAATGTATGTGATCTTATATTTCACACTCATGTCACATACCTTTTCACTAGGAACGGAAGCAGGTTGACTTCTTGGGCTTTCAACGAGAGCTACAACTTTGAGATGCAGCAGCAGCTGCATCTGACCAATGTGGGCAAATCAAGCCAGTCAAGCCAGTAAGCCTAATTTAATAGTGCTGTGAAAGTTATTGAGTGAATGACAGTGACAATGATATAATTAATAACAATGTGTGATCAGTCACATAGATTGATCACATGTAGAGAAAACATGTAGAGGAAAAAGATAAATCTAATATACTGTAATACAATAACAGTAATTATTTTATTCCTTTCTTACAGATGGGTTTTGCAACCACAGTGTGCCTTGCCTTTTTATTTTACCCTTCAATTGATGTCAATGTCTGCTGGAGTCATCGAAACACAAAATACCTGAGCGCCATGGTGGAGAAGTTATAACCAGCACGATGCCACTATGCACTCACAAAGTGTATCTTACGGCAATACTGTATATAATGTAGGAATGTATACAGTAATGTATAGATCTTACAGAAGACTGTATATCTTACAGAAGTACTGCATAGATATTCTAACCACATTATCTTACTGGATTACTGCATATATGTATAGATATTACAAAGGTACTGCATAGAATCGATCTTACAGAAGTACTGTAAACATTACATCTTTGGACTGCATAGATCTTACTTAATTGTACTTAAAGAAGGTTAAGGTTGTACTTTATTGTTACATCTTGTGTACAGGTAGGTACATAAGAGTAAAACTTTTTTTTGTTTGACACAAGAAATACTATAGTTCTTACAGAAGTAGCTACAGTAAAAATCTTACAGAAGTACTGCATAGATTTTTACTGACATACTGTATGTTACAGAACTGCTGAACTTTAGAATAGGCTAATGCATGATTGAGAATTTATCTTAAAACATTCTTTGCTGCGTACCTCTGACTGTTTCTGACATATCTTGAGACCTGGATAATATCTATATATTTTAGGCTTTTTGCCTGTTATTGAGGGAGTGACACACAGCAAAGGCTGTCAGGATCGGGATTCGAACCCACGACACACCGTTGTTGAAATTCTTTATTTAGGAATACCCCATTGAGATATAGTATCTAATTTTCGAGAGGGTCCTCATGTATACAATCAATACAAACACTTAACAAAGGTGAAGAAAAAAAATAATAAAAAAATCTCTTTCAGGCTGCACAAATGTGCCATGGTGAAGGAGGATGGAGAGGGTACAGTATCAGCGTATACGACGCTGTATACTATAGTTTAATTATCTTTCAACAATAGTAAAAACTGTTGTTCAATACTGAATTACATGTAGGTCTATGATGAAATGAATGCACACACATATGCTGTTTTTGTTTAACAAAAAAGCGAGAGTAAAAAAAACTAGAAAGATATGGTGTAAGGATTCTCAACATACTGTACACCTATTGTGTCCATTTAGCTACCAAAATAATTATTTGGCAAAGGACAATCAGGAGAGAGGAGTTAAGTCACTGTTCGTATAGGCTCTATATTATTGTGTATTATTATTATTGCATAATGACTCCAACTGCACTAACCAAAGGATTGAAAGCAATAAAGAATACCCAGATGTATAATGTAAAAACGTTTTTCCCCCAGTTGTGGTGTTTTTTAGAATTTAATTCATTGGGCTTTACTTGGGCTACAAGGGCAAGGAGGGAAGACTGGCTCGTGAACAACACATGCGCGCTCCCGATGATAAAGTTGTGACGCCTTCATCCGGGGACTTGCTACGAGCTCGCTCTCCAACATGGCGGCGTCAGGTGAGGTTTATGTGGGTGAACGATCTGGGTCGTGTGGTGTGCTTTTCAGGGGATATTGCCTCGACATAACGTAGCACCTTGACTTTATGGACTGTTAAAGAAGTGTCGTGTGGGCCGGCGTCATTGTCCCGGGTGTCTAAAACACGTCTGTCGGTTGTTTTTGCCCGGCAAAGACGCAGCAGTGGCCTGCAAAAGAAGGGGGGGCGTCCGTCCGCGAGGCAGCATACAGTCATAGGGCTCAAGCGGCACAATTCTGAACATTTGTTTTTAATTTTGCGTGGGTTCCTCGACTTAATGATGCAAAATGACAACGCCGCGTTTGCGATGTCGTTGGGCTTTTTGACGCTTTCTCTGTACTGGTGCTTGAGACGTTGTTTTTGCCATGTTTTAAAGCAAGGAAGTGTTTTCCCAACTGAACTGCGGTGCTACTAGCCTGCCTGCTGGCTGCAGCTCAGCCAGACAGACACATTCTAGCTCTGAGCTCTTAACTGTTCTGTTCGCCGTGGTGGTGGCTGGCGCGAGGCGAGGCGC
>OOFJ01111850.1:0-5000 GCA_900323375.1 Benthosema glaciale
GTGTGTGTGTGTGTGTGTGTGTGTGTGTGTGTGTGTGTGTGTGTGTGTGTGTGTGTGTGTGTGTGTGTGTGTGTGTGTGTGTGTGTGCGTGCGCGTGCATGTGCGTGTGTGTGCATGCACTGTGCAGATGCGCATGTGGTTACGAATACTTTACCCTCAGCTATGGAAGTGGGTCAACAGTTTTTCTTTAGTCAAGACGAAACAAACAATGGATTTTTAATGCTTAGATGACATCCATGATCATATTGTGTTACCCATTAACGATATGCAAAGAAAGATTCTTTGTATTCTTCAGGTGTAATTCTTAAATTCATTATAACACACCAAACATATAACCTCCAAATCAAATTCCTCTGAAAGTTGTCAGAAATATGTCACAATACGGAAGTTGGTGCCTGATTCCACAATGGGGAAAACACAGATACAAACACAGGTACATGAAAAGTGAGGTCACATATTAACATGGATGTGATTTGGAAACATGTTAAGAATTTAGAATACTTTGTCCTTAGGCTATCCGTGTCTCTCCTGACATTCTGTCTCACTTATGTGTGTGTTATTCATTTTCTGCCTTATGACATCAAATGGATACCAGTAACTAACATACAGTATGGACTTGGAGTATATTTTAGCGGAACTTTTATCTTTGCTGTTATTTTGCTTGCATGAGCTTGTTTCACATTCAGGTGTCTCTATGCCCACCTTGTCTCCCCTCTCAGTTTCTCCTGGTGCACGTCTCGCATGGACCGGCACATGATCACCGTCATGACTGGCCAGGTGGTGGACGTTTACGACAGGGACTTCCGTGAGCTCTACGCCATCTCCGACGAACTGGACCTCTACAAGGAGTTTCACGTCAACACGCCCCCAAAGGTGACTCCCGGCGCCGTTCAGTCCAAAGCGGCGCCAAAGCGCCCGCCTCTGCCCGCCACCACCTCTCGATTTCAGGTCAGCCTAGGAGACTCGCGGAAGGCTGGCCTCCAGGTGCCGGCGCACAAATACCACAACCCCAAATACTTCCTGGTGTTTGGAGACCCCCCGCGGCCGACTCATTCCTTACAGGGAACTATGGGCAGGAGAGAGACGGCCCTAGCGGGTGTTCCCGAGGACACTCACCCGGAAAGGATAAGGGCAACCAGCAGCGAGAGACAAACTGACAAATTGACTCCATTGGAGTCAGAAGGAGAGCTTTCTTTTGTCTCCATGGAACCAATTGATGTCATTGCGGATAAGAAGCTGCGGCCTACACTGAAGCAGAAGTTCACTAAGTGGAGGTCGTCCACCAGGAACATTCCAGCAGCCAGCCCGTGCGCCACGCCCACGTCAACAGATGCCAGTAGGATTGAGGTGGACGAGCACAGTGACGAGGTGATGGTGAAAGTGCCCAATGTGAAATTTAGAAGCAAGAAGTCATCTAAAATGATGGGCCCAAAGACTGACTCTCTACAGACCGTCAACACTACACAGGAGGACACCCAGAGTAAGTCACATCTGAATGTTTGAGACCTTTCATTAAATTCATTCCAGCCATTCGAGTGTTATCTTGTATTAAATAAACGCCACAACGTCTTGCATACTTGTGGCGTTTAGCATTCTACACACGGACCGCCCGCTGCGCGATGTTTGACATGCTTGTGGTTTTAGGGTTAGGTTTGGGGTTTGGGGTAGGTTAGTCGTATGTCAAACATTACTATTACTATCCCTAGCCCAAACTCCTAACCTAATCCTAACTGCAAGCATGTTGCAACACAGTTGCTTCCGTGTCGCCACGTCATATGTCATATAAAGCAAACGTTCCCATGGGAATACTGGGTTTTTCCCAGTATGTGCGATTTTCACATTCTGATTCTTTGGTGCTGATTTTCAATATTTCCTGTGATAAGGGATGATAACATCCAAAGTGGGTGTTCATTCCGGTATCAGTTATAAGACCTGAGCCTGATGTCTTCTGAAAAACATATGTTGCTATATCAGTGGTTCTCAAGCTCAAAATATATGTCTTTGCCCGCCGACCCCATTTGAAAGTATTTTGTTCCAGGGACTCCCAGAAGCAAAGATATGAGTTAAAAATGTTTACAATCTACAAGCTCATACACAATCTACAAGCTCATACAACCCCCGCCCCCTCATCACCCTTCTCTATGGTAAAACATTAATCTTGTTGTTTCTCTTTTTGTGTCACAGGTGTAAAGAGTCGGAAGAAATCCAAGAAGTCAGGCTGTACCCAGTCCTGAGCCAGGAACCTGGATATGTGGTCCAACCGGTTTCTAATTACAGGACGGAGCTGCGTATTCTAAGACATACAAGAATAAAAAGGTTTTCCTTGAAATTTACACAACCTTTTTAATCGTGCAATATTGTAAAAATACTTCACAGGGGATAGTGAATGTATTAAATAAAATGACCTGCTGCTACGGAGGAAGCAGTTGTTTTCTGTGGCCAAGTGAATGTACAGCCTTCCAAGTGACGCTCTGGGTTTTGTTTGATGACAAAGTGTAAAGGCAAGTCAATAACTAATACTAGACTATAAATGTGTCAAATTTGTATTTTGAAGCTTGATGAATTTTTGTGTGTGTGTGTGTGTGTGTGTGTGTGTGTGTGTGTGTGTGCGTGTGCGTGTGTGTGTGTGCGTGCACGTGCGTGCGTGCGTGCGTGCGTGTGTGTGTGTGTGTGTGTGTCAGTTATGTTCTACAGAATCAATTTGTTTGTCTATTGATAATGAATGGCCATTTTTGAGTGTTTTGTGTAAACACAAACATTGTGTAAACACAAACATTGAAAACGAAGGTGAGGACGAAATTCTAAATGGCCGGAATGAGATGATGAATGATGATGAAGAGCGCTGGCCCTCACTTCATGGGTGTAATTTTTATTTCAATAACCAGCAGTTTGATATTCATATGACCAAAGACACCCCTTTGATACTTGTTTTCCCCTTTGTGACCCTAAGCTACCCTGGTTCCTATCAATGATTTAGCTGAGAAACCGGTCAAACTTACTTAGAACCCTACTGAGAACCAGCGAAATAGAATTCACGTTTTGCCCAAAGCAGGTTATGAGCTCTCAATCTATTCTTTATATCTATTATAAAGATAATCTTCGACTATCCTCCTTTACTGTGTCCCATTTTGAAATAAAATCTAATACGTCATTTTTCCAATGTTGCGATGGTGTAATACCCTTTATTGCTAATGCTACACCTGACTCCTTGAAGGTTGCTCTCTACACTGACTTCTGATGTAAGCCAAAACACATGAAGCTACCCTGGCCTTTATGCATGCAGGGTTCCATTTGGAAAACAAAAACAAAGGGGCCTCCTTTGAAAATATCCCCTCCTTTAAGGAGAGGATATTTTCTTAACCACTTCCGTAAGTCCTATATACTTTTCTATGACAATTTGCAGAAGCCGACAGCTAGTGACACATTGAGCTTGTGGATTGTTCAGTTTTACCGTTTACGATGTATTTATTTATTTATTTATTTATTTATTTATTTATTTATTTGTTTGTTTGTTTGTTTGTTTGTTTGTTTGTTTGTTTGTTTGTTTGTTTGTTTGGACCAAAATTGTGAGGGTTAATGTGGTTAATATACATTTTAATTAAATTGTTAAATTGTGATATTATCACTCAGTCTACATCTACAGTCTATTTCCCAAAAGGAGATGCATGTGTTTAATGCAGTCTATCCAGAACCAGGGATAAATATAAGTATGTAGTCTATCCCTGCCCACTGTGCCCAGTGATGCCTGGCAGTTTATAGAACAGAATCAACCAGTGAGGACTTACTCATTACGGAATTCTGCTGATGCTCTCATTCAGAATTATATACAATAACATTTCACTCACAGTAGAATAACATTCCTAGATCATCATCATCAAACAATTAGAAAGGACTGTAGGTCGGAGTCACATCCGCAGTAAACAGATAATACCCTGATCCGACAACAGGTCAAACAAGTGTGGTTTCACTACAGGGTCAGAGAAACCTTAAATACTGGTTGCTTTCTTGAATAGACGGTTTGTCATTTGACACCAGACCCCAGAGACGGCCTATTATAAGGATACTTTCCAAGCATATACTTTCCAAGCATAGGGCTATAGTTCCTAAGCATAGGGATATATATATACAAAAAAAAGAAAACTCTTGTGGTGTTCTACAGACTTCAAGCTTGCTGTGGAACAGTGACTATACATTTTTCATTTTTGTAGCTCACCGCAGAGGCAGTGATCTGTCCAAAGAACTACTAGGCTATATAATAATACGGTTGTATTAAAACAGACACGGCCATGCAGGCAATCAGTGTTTTATTGTGATTGAGTGATTATCTCGTATTGGAAAGATTTTTTAACTCAGTGTAGAAATGTTACAAAATCCACCCATATGACAGTGTTGTCTCAAAGGTTTTCATATCATTGATCCCTACATTGATATTATGTATATAATTGGCCACCCAGACCCTCATTTGAAAAGATTTGTCAAGGACCCACACAAGATAAGATCTGTTTTGTTGTCATGAGCAGATCGAAAATGACGCGTTGAGAGCTGCAGCAATTTTCAAAAAATAAAATAAAAGAAACACTGGGGTCCCTGGACCCCCTTTTAAGAACCAGTGCCCTAAGTAATTTGGGTACATCTGTACACTCTGAGGAAAATAGTTATACCGAAAGAGCAGAGAAAACATTTGTACGTGTTTATTGGGCCTCACAGTCAGTGGTCCATATGGTGTCATAACAGCCTCTGTGACTGCATGTGAGGGCAGTTTAATGGCTGAACTCTAATTCCTAAACACTGCACCACCTGTGAAATACAGCACAGTTGGTATCACAGTCAGAGTTGCATATGTGTCAGTGGAACACCAGTCATTCCAACCATCCAGTAAGCCAGCCTGTCAGTCATCTGCCCTGTCCCAAAAAAGCTATACTGTAAACATCAAGCCCAGTGCTATCCAGTCAGCCAGCCTGTGGCAAGATTCCATCCAGCCGAGATACCCAGGCAGCCGG
>OOFJ01111850.1:7500-13915 GCA_900323375.1 Benthosema glaciale
TAGCCAACTTAATCCCTTTATGATTTAAGCCTACTGACATATAGCCTGGCTACTCCTAAATGGAAGTGCTAATAGGCTATTTCATCGTTACATCATTCATTTCAGAATCGCACAACGATATCACAATGTGCCATATCAATGTGCCATATATGGCACATTGTGATATCGTCATGCGATTCATTTTAAATTGGGCATTGCACCTTCAACTTTTGTAATTTTGTGGTTGCACCATTCCTCCACAAGATGGCATCAAGACACATCCAATGGAAGTGCAGTATTTGCTGTGACATTGACTGTCAAGGCAAACAGTAGGCTATGAAACATATGGCAGTGCCATAGTCACTGATGTAGTAACAATATGATTGTCAATGCTATAGTGCTCTTCATTCTAAAACATTTGTATTGTATCATTATTTTACTGGCGAAACAAAACAAATTGTCCAGCAGTCCCTGATGGATGTAAATGTAGGACCTGAAATGTAGGACCTTTTTAGATTCTAATTGCTAGTGGAAAGGCCACCATGGGGTCACCAAAATATGTAGGGTTCATCCTGGAACCTTTGGTTAATGAGATATGTACAGTGTTTCAAAATGTGTTGTTTGGGACCAAAGTGACAGACAGACAGACAGACTGACAGACAGACAGACAGACAGACAAACAGACAGACAGACAGACTATGACAACCTGAATCAACCGATTTAGTAGGCCTACATAGCTAATCTTATAGCCCCACAATGCGAGGGACTATGAAAATCCAATCTACAACGATGTCTTCTCTTCAGTGAACTAAATTCTACAGACTGTGTGCTTCAGTGTGTTTATATCACTGTACAGCCTGCTCTCAAGGGCACATTGATAGCAGTTGTTTACAGAGGGAATAGTAGCGCACACACTTAGCTACAGTGAGTGCATTAAAGTTTTGTAGGCTGTGGCTCAGGAGGTAGAGCATGTCGTCCAATGATCCAAGGGTCGGCGGTTCAAATCCCAGCTCCTCTTGTCTACATGTCGAAGTGTCCTTCCTTGGGCAAGACACCTAACCCCAAATTGCTCCCGATGTGCTGGTTGTGCCTTGCATTGTTGCAGCCACAATCAGTGTGTGAATGGGTGCATGTAAAGCACTTTTTTCTTTCTTTTTTTTTACCATTTAGGCTACTGCTTGTTAGAAACTACCTACTCCAAAACTAGACAATGTGAACATGTGAGTCTGTTCAGAACAGGTCAGCTCCATATTCATTAATTTACCATATAGACTATAGGGTAAAGTAGAAAAAATAGGCCACTAGACTAGACCAGCTGTACAATCCATGTTTTCACATCCTCTTTCATGGTATTTGCAACACACAAAAAACGACAACAGAAAAACATAAAGTGATGGATTTTGACTAATGACAGATATGTTTTCCATGCTTTCATGTCTGTGAAAACATTAGGATTATATGGGTTACGTTAGGGGTCAACCACAAAAGGCCTGCAAAAACAAAAATCCCAGATTGAAAAAACAGTGTTTTTTTTTTCAAATAATCCCTTTAAATTTAAAGAGATCTAGGGATTCAGTATGTATAACCACATCCTCATTATTTGCCAACACTGTGGTTCAGGACACTTTGCATATCATTTGTATTTACAACTACTTCCTTTTTTTCTCCTTCTTTTTGACAGTTCAATGTGTCCTACAGATAAATAAAGCAAGCAGTGGTAGTGAAGAAGTACCCTTGATGTTCCCTTTTTATCATTCACTTCATTTTATGCTTCTTGTGGTCTTTACCCACCTGAGTCAATTTTTAGGAGTGAAAATTGCATGTTTTTGTGTGAAAGTACACAATACAATCCAGTTAATTCACCTCTGAGTATACAAATAGAGTGTACCACAATAGATTTCACGCACGCACACGCACGCACGCACATTGTTTTAGTGGATGATTTCTCATCCAGGATTTGTACAACATTCAGGCATGTGGCTTGCATATTTCTAATGGCATGTTGTCAATAAGCAGATGGGGAAAATCCTACACTGCCCTTTGACACCTAAACAGCACTTACTGCCAAGGACTCATGCATATGGGATTGGGATTTATTTCCAGTAGCACTGGTTAGTCATAGCCATCTTTCATTGTGTGTGTGTGTGTGTGTGTGTGTGTGTGTGTGTGGTGCGCGCGCACGTGTGTGTGTGTGTGTGTGTGCATATGAATGTGTGTGTCTTCATTATTTTCTGTCGGTAGGCAGACAACAATGTATAATTATGTTTCAGGAGCAAAGGGGTTCCATGTGCCTCAAGGCAAATTAAGGCTGGTCCGTTGCATCTCACATCTTCATCATAGACCTGATGAAGATGTATTGACATTGGAACGTTGTCGTGTTCGCCTGCACCGTTATTAAAAAAAAGCGTTAATTGTCAGAGTTTGCTCCAGTGCCTTCCTTCTTCATATATAATTATATGTGTACTGTGTGAAAGAGAGAGCAAGGGTGCAGAGAGAGAGAGAGAGAGAGAGAGAGAGAGAGAGAGAGAGAGAGAGAGAGAGAGAGAGAGAGAGAGAGAGAGACAGAGAGAGAGAGAGAGAGAGAGAGAGAGAGAGAGAGAGAGAGACAGAGACAGAGAGACAGAGAGACAGAGAGAGAGAGACTTGAAATGAAGTGGCTCTTCTACAATCTACAATGCCACAAAGCTCTAGAGTCTAGAGCTTCATGGCACTGTACACACAGCTATAGCTGTGTGTCAATTGGCCTCTAAAATAGCACCCAGCAGAGAGGCACCAGTTTGCCAACTACAGTATGCCAACTGTTGTGGTGCCAATATATTGGCAGAATTATTCATGGCAGCCCAGGCGAGCATTAGTGAGGCTCAGATGGATTTCTGGCACGTCTTTCCTTTCAACAAGTGGTGTAAGAACCACCTAATTTGACAGTTGGTAATAAAGGTTTTGATTTGCTATAAGTATAATGGGAATTGGGAATTCTTCCAAAGGGAAGGATTTTTGATGGATATACTTTTTATACAATTGGTGTTTTTCATGAATAATAGTAAAAAATGAAGTCTGTTTTGTTTTCTCTGGATCCTGACTCGACTCACTCGAGTCCCAAAAAAATTCAATTCAATTCAATTCAATTCAATTCAATTCAATTCAATTCAATTCAATTCAATTCAATTCAATTCAATTCAATTCAATTCAATTGGAGAGGGGGGTTCTTCTTCTTCAGGATAGTGTCCAGCTTCCTCCTCACCTCCCCACCGCAACCACCTCCAGAGTCTAACCTTCCTCACCAGTTTGTTGGCAATGGCATCCCTTGTATTGAAGCCTACCCAACAGACCATGGCAAAGAAGAGACAGTGGCTACTATAGACTGGAAGAACATCTGCTGCAGCCTGTTGCACACATTGAACGAAAAAAACACTTGTTCCAATTCCCTTCCTGTGTAGAGCATTTTAACTATGGTGTAGTGTGCAGCCCTCATCTTCACTTAATGCGGCCCGCAGGTTAATACTAATACTGATATATTATTGATTTCAGTTGTTACAATTCCAAACATGCAAACATGACCCGCTTTAATTACATCAGTCTGTAGCTTAATGAGTAGTGTTAAAATTGTGTTATCTTTTTATGTCCAATATATTTAAGTTCATAAAGTCTACATGAATGTACAACTAAGTGCACTTTTCAGGATTCAGGCTAAGTAAATCAGGGATCATATCATAGTAAATGTGACCTGCTGTTATATGGATGTCATGCCTGATGTCATCAATATTAGTATATGGATATATTCCATATGTTGATCCTTCCCCATCCATCCTTCCTCTTTGACGTCTCCCTTTTGACTGATACCTGTCCATTTAAACTCTACTCAAGTTATTTGTGCAGCCGCGCCCGGCAGCCGGCGAAAACTAGAGTTCTCAATAGGCCCGAAAATGAAGGCCCGCCCCTACCTTGGCCCTCGTCAAACCCTGTACACTCAAGACACTGCCACCGCTGCCACACTTAGATGTACATCATCTCCATATATGGAGCTGACCTGTATGTATACGAGTGACATTCCATATGTTGATATGACCTCATTAAACCCTGTACACTTCATGGGTTTCACACGCTTCATGGCCAGAGCGACCTGGCCATATGTGAGGTTGCTCTCGCCCTCGGGCTCTTACTTCGTACTGTATAGGCTATTGACTGTTCTATGATTTTTAACCTGTGTCAGACCGCCATTAGTTTTTGAGTTAATTGATTGAAATATGTAACAGTTTGCAGAATTACAGCACATTTCATGCACAACTCAAAATACAAAACTGAATACAAAACATTATAGATATAGATGATCTATAATGGTGACAATATCAACCTGACATTGCACTCACATACCGCTGGTAGCTATATCAAGCGATTAAAATGACTGTAGGCTTATCTTTTAATATCTCAGAGATATTAAAGCATCATAAGCAGAGACTACATTATATACAGTATTTATTTGAGAGATACTCAGTTTTCAACAAATTTCCCATGAATGTCCACTCTCTTCTCATCAGTCTGTACCTGCCTGGCACTGCTGTGCAGTGGCCTCATTCATTGGCCTGTCATATGGCCATTAATTAATACCCTACTCGCTGAATGGGCTAATAATAATAATAGCCTACAGGAGAGGAGAGAGATCAACATTCCATTGATTAAAAGTTCCTCTCGCGGGACTGTCCCGGGCCGAAACATCGCGAAGTTTCCTTCCATGTAGTATTTTGATGGCAGCCATAGGGCAGGCAGCAGCAGCACAGAACAGCCAGGGAAGTCCAAGAAAGGTGGAGACTCCTGGATAACTTCCTGCACAATAATCCACATCCACACACCACCTAGTAGATACGTTTTTCGGGAGGGCTGCTGCTGGTGGAAAGACGAATGGATATACGACGCATTTTGCTCATTTATCGGCGGTGAAGTTGGTGAACCGACCAAATCCACTTCTTCCAGGCGTTAGTAAATAAATACACATCTACCTGGCTAGTAGCTAAGCTAGCACAGAGGGGGCTGCTGGATAAGATTCCCAACATTTGATAGCGAGGCGGTGCGGGGCTTCGAAGCGCAAGAATGGGTGAGTTTTCCCACCGTGTGTCGATTGTGTGGTGTGGTGTGGTGTGTGAACACTACACGCTTACGTTCTATTAACGTTTTCTCGGCGTCGCCGAAGGAAGTTGAGCACAGCAGATCAATCATCAAGCCAGCCAGCCAAGTGTCAAGGATAGGATCCCCCTGGTATTATTATTCTGTCATTTCTGTGCACGCTTTGCCAACTGGGACTAAAGTTAGCTCTGTAGTTAGCTGGTTAGCTTAGCGAACTATAGCTATAGCAAGCAAGCTGGTTTAAATGCATAATGATGGCAGCACCGAATGTTAATTTGAAGTCTTGGACTACTCTTTCTTGACTGTAACCAATGTCAATGTGGCATTTTGTAAGTGGTACTATAGGCTAGCACAGCACAGCAGTCGCGAAGCCAGTGAAATAAACCGGGGCTCAATTTCCAACTCTGACCAAAACTTCCATGTTCGCTGCAGTGACGTTTTCTCAAGTCTCCCAATTATATTCCAGAAATCATAGACAGACAGCGTCTTAAACGTTTTCTGTATGAATCCTTTCCATTTCCTGTCTTGCTGGCTTATTGACAAGAGATTGCGTGCTCTGTGTGGCGAGTCTGACATTCTTTCCATTTGACAGCCATCATGTCCAGTCCCCCCACACCCATCTGCATTCTGCACCTTGTAGCCTAAACTAAAGTTGAGCTGGTGCTGTTTGTTTTAAGAGCCAAAATGGGCCATGTAATGGCCCTGTGCACCATCACCTGAGAAGAGAAATTATGTATTTATTAATGAGTTTGGATCTTAGGGTGATTTTTAGGGTGAATAAGGTAATGGCATGACGTTTTTTAGAGTTCTGGCTGTGGATTCACTGGTCAACCTGTGAACTTTGGATCATCACATATAGGTAATAACTCTAGACTGTGTGTATAGTACTCTGGCCAACAATAGCCGGCACACAGTCAGTCAGAACTCCCACAATGCCACCAAGGGAATTTTCTATATGGTTATTTTGAGTCACTCACTATAAACCTGGATAATGTTTTACTATTTTACACTTTACTCAAGTTGAGTTTCTGTATGAACCATGACTGCTGGCTCCATTTAGGGGAAACAAAGCCTTTGTCCTGGTCAAAACAACAGACCTAAATCACAAGCTTACTGTACTTTGTGTGAAATGGTCCCAAGTTACTCCAACTGTGAGCTCGCTGAGCTGTGTGTGTGTGTGTGTGTGTGTGTGTGTGTGTGTGTGTGTGTGTGTGTGTGTGTGTGTGTGTGTGTGTGTGTGTGTGTGTGTGTGTGTGTGTGTGTGTGTGTGTGTGTGTGTGTGTGTGTACTGGTAAGATTGTTGTTTAAAGTCTTTGCT
>OOFJ01111862.1:0-10003 GCA_900323375.1 Benthosema glaciale
GAAGAGAATGTAAAATAAGCTCCTTCCGGGCGGCACAATGACGCGGAGGCAAGCTTCCAGGAAACGCTTGCCTCCGCGGCATTGTGCCGCCCGGAAGGAGCTTATTTTATATTCACTTCAACACAAATACCACCGAAGAAGGCAAGCGTCTCAGCGTCCTTTTGAAGCTCATGGAAGCGCAAGTCTGCCCGCGGGTACTAGCAGCAGATATGGGCCTCAGCTACATATACAACAACAGCCCTTCCTTCCTGTGAGGCCTGTACAGGAAGCGTTCACAGTGTACACGGATGACTGGGGCGTCACGATATGAATACACTTCTGATTTAGATGAATTATGCCATGCCGCTCTTTTCAGCGATGGTTTCAACGATATCATATCATATACATCAGTGACCATATAAGCATACTCGCACATTTAGATTAACATCAAAGGAATCCTTAACAGGAAGAATGATGAGTTTACTCTGATTAATGCGATTAAGAGCAATGCAATAGTTCATCTGGAACAGGAAACGTTCCTGCACTACAAAGATGGAAAAACCTCACATGACAATAGTTCTGGGCAGATTTGCTGGCCCTAATTTTCAATTACTGTTGTATTTTTTATGTATAGCCTAATATCCTTTATATTTGTTGTTTAAAAAAAAAGGAAAATCAGTAAACAAAAAGAAAATGCAAGACCAGACTGCTATCACATCACATGAGCAGAAAGAAGACAAAGGAGAAAAACAGCCTACAAGAGGAATTACATTCCAACTGAACACATATGACAAAACACAAGCTCTAGATGGCGTCCTGTCTCCAGGGGGGAAAAAACAGCTGCAGTCTGGTTCTAGGCCTCTGTGAAACACAAGTAACATGTTTATTTTAGGAGGTGTGTGTGTGTGTGTGTGTGTGTGTGTGTGTGCGTGCGTGCGTGCGTGCGTGCGTGCGTGCGTGCGTGCGTGCGTGTGTGTGTGTGCGTGTGTGTGTGTAACCAGCCAATTAAAAGGAAGAGTGTGGTTTCCTGTGTGGAAGCACTTGTCTCTGCTCTGCTGAATGTTGCACACCATTACCATGACAGTCAACTAAAATGGAACACATATCATATTCTCTGAATAGGAAACAACTTAAAACATAACAGCAGAGAAGATGAATAGTTTTTGTTAGTTTGGGGTTCGTGAAAAAAACATTTGAAAAGGACTGACAATGCAATGTGCATTATTATATGGCACTGTTCTCACTGTAATACTGAAATTAGAACATGGTGACGGGGAATAATTATTTCATAATGAATAATATTGTCGGTCAAAATAAAGATGTATGACAATTATTGGTGTTTAGAAATTAGATCACGTGAGACCTTCAAAAAGGCTGAGTCAGAAGATGCCCTCTGTCTGAATGATACCTGATCTTATCATCTTATACCTGTGCTTACATGTGGCTGTGGTTTATCATCATAGACTTTTTGATTGATTGATTGATTGATTGATTGATTGATTGATTGATTGAAGAGTTTATTAACAGTTTGGAGTTTCGACACCATAAAGCATTACACTTGTTTACAATAGGGTCCACCATGTTCAATTCATCATAACCCCATGTTACGTCACAGTAAAGCAGCAATAAATAATGTGTAATAACAACATCCTAGTCCCATAAGGCTCTGCCTAGTAGTCCTACTAGAGAATTTCCTTGAAATGAAGGCGTGACGTGCCCAGCCGTTTCCCGTATGAGACCGCCTCCTCTCTCCCGGAGAGTCGGCATCCAGTCACACACACACACAGGAAACAACACGGTAGGTAACTCTGTCTAACTCCGTCAAACTGTGATTTTAAGCTAAACAAAACAACATATCGCGGCGATCAAGTTAAAGGTGATGATGGTATTGTTGTGGGGACGGGTTCATATCAGATTGGTGGTCGTGGGCCGGCCGGGGCGTTATGGTTGATGTGGGAAACGAAACCAAATACTTTTAGATCGCATGATTGAGTGAGTGGCCACAGTGGCGACTTTGAGAAGTTGATGCTGTAGTAGGCTTTAGGCTACAATAATACATTTCGCTATTAAACACGGATATTTTAAAAACCGTTACGGTATCCACGAGTCCTACTTTTATATAAGTTGTCTTGCTGCAACAAAACATGGTAATGTAACTATTCAAAAGTTGAAAAAGTTGTGACTGCTGCAGCATGAATGATTGCCTTTTTTAGACATTGTGGATGTGGCGCTGGAAATGGACATGACTGCATGTCTGCATCAATGTAATACAACATGTATAGCTCATCATAGCTCAGTTTAGCTTAAAACAAAACACCTGAATAAACATTGGTCAATCAGATTTATGCTGTGCTGTACTGTACTGTACAACTTCCTGGCCAAGCAAACATTCTTCAACTTGCACACTTGGCAACAATCAGGGTTGTAATGGTTCATGGGTTTTTGCAACGGCACACAAACAACAACCAAAAATTGTGTCAAGATGGATTAAATACTAGCTTGATTATTTTTTAGTTAACCTCCACAACACCACTTGCAGGGCGGTTCAGATGGCGTGACTGACAGCTGTCAAGAGGATGTATGGAATTGGCACTCGAGGGAAATGGAAGAAAAAAGGCCCTATTGACGTATTGGCTTTCTTGGTGAGAAATTCTAACATCAATCTCCTTAATCCATACTTCTATTTGGTAAAGAATCAAATAATAATAATACAATTCTGATATTATTATTTTAGCCAAGGTTAACATTCAAGCAGGACATTCAGTGTCCTCAGTGAATGATGGTTGAATGGTTATAATTTCTCATTGCTGATATTTCTGTCTGTTCTGCAGTGCATGTTAATCCTCACATCTGGCACACCTACATCACAACCTTCAGAGAAGACCTGCCTTCCTGGTCTTTATTTGACCGACAGTGGGATCTGTTGCAACCGGTGCCATCAAGGTACTGACATGTATTCTACTGCAGTGGTTCCCAAAGTGGGGGCCGGTCCGGGGACCCCCAGCCCCAGGGGTCATTGAGGGATAGGGATAGTTTGGAACCAAATGGACCTTTATGGGTTTTGTTACTCTGAGAGTTGTACAAAAACAAGCAACACAAATTATTTATATTACTATGTATGCACTTTATTAACACTGACTACTGTCTTTTACCAACCAAATGATTTTGGTTGCACAATGAAATGTGTAAAACCATGCAAATCTCAATTTCATCACTGAACTTGGCAATATCGAAATGCTTAATTTCACATAGAAGACTACACACTGAAAATGCCCAACATGTTGATGTAAAGTTCTAAATCCTCCAAATCAACACAACCCTGCTTATGCATT
Organism: Benthosema glaciale; assembly: GCA_900323375.1. Lineage (NCBI taxonomy): Eukaryota > Metazoa > Chordata > Actinopteri > Myctophiformes > Myctophidae > Benthosema > Benthosema glaciale. The sequence goes on from OOFJ01111862.1 coordinate 3,312, forward strand.
ACTTCTAAATGCGTTCGAGATAAGACTATTGGAGAGTTTATGTGAGGTCTAACTCTATTCAACTGCTGCTTTACAGGATATAAACTAACAAAAGAGTGTCAAGGAGAGGGCTATCAAAGCACATGTGAGCCCTGTGAAAAAGGGAAAACATACAACGAATACATAAACTACTCCTACAACTGCAGAAGCTGCACGAAATGCAAAGGTAAATTATTATCAGGCAGCCATCGTCCATCACAAATGAAATACACATTGTTGTCATTGTAATTTGTAGTAATAATAGTGATAATGTCTTCTCTCATTCTCCTCACCTACAGACACACATTATCAGGAGGAGGAATCGGAATGTACCACGTCCAAAAACGCTGTCTGTCGCTGCAAAAAAGGCTTTTACAAAGATGTAATAGACGAGGATACATTTGAGTGTATCAAATGTACTACGTGTGGAAAAGGACAGAAACAAGAACAGAACTGTGAGTATCTGAGTGATAAATAAAACTTGACAAAAAATATTTGTCAAAGGTCAAACTTCCTTCACGATTTATTTTGTGTTAGTGTTTGACTACTAGTACTTTGTTAGCCTGATATGCTGTGATTTACTGTACTGTAAATCGGCATGCTGTATATTTACATTACAATATTCATTATATTTATTTCATAAATATATTTCATTCTCTTGATATATTTTTTTTTTTATATGTTTTTTATAGTCTGTAATAATAATTGTGTTATTATTGCTGTCCATAGGTACACGAGAACAGGACACTGTGTGTAGATGTGCGGACGGCTACTACGCAGAAAAAGGCAAATGCCTACTATGCGAGCGGTGAGTGAGTAAAATATCGGACGTCTAAAACATTTCTGCTTAATGTAACTGTAGGGTTGGAGCAGGGAATGACACGCAGTACAAAGTGATGAGCTGGATTCAAACTCATGTATGTGCCCACATGCTACCCATTCTAACAGGCAGAGCCCACCAACATACTGTATACCCATAGAATTTAAGCTTCTCATCACATCTTTGACTTGCTTGGGACAATTTGTTGAAGTACGTTTAAGGGGAAGTTGAGCTGAGGCTGCAGAACTTGCAACACGACTTCCGAACTTGTTCAATCTTTCCATGGGATGATGCCAACAGAGGTCTCATTGATGACTAAGTGTGGATTACTAACATAATGCATTTATAATATAGCAGTCCTATAGAAGAGCATTGCAGTCCCGCCCCCTACGCCTGTTCCAGAAGTAAATTCCCCGTTCATTTTTCTCATAGACATTTCTCAAATGATTTATATAAACATGATTACGCCGCGGACAAAGCCAAATCACGTCGTGACAAATCATGACAACAAACACAATATTTTGGGCCGATCAAATCATTAGTAAGAAGAAAAAAACGGCAGGAACACTTTTTGTTTCGTTTTTCTTCTTAAAATTATTTGATTGGCCCAAAACATTGTGTTTATTGTCATGATTTGTCACGACGCAAGTTGGCTTTGTCCGCGGCGTAATCGTCTTTTAATAAATACTTTTTGAAAAGTCTGAGGAAAATGAATGGGGATTTCACAGGCGTCGTCATGAAAGGGGGCGGGACCGCGATGCTCTATAGAAGGCCTTATTTTACTTGAAATTATAAAGCTGACAATTTTCCTTAATGTTGTATTGATTGTGAATAATTAGCAGTTTGGGGGACAAATGAGTTTAGTAAGTTGTCCAAACATGTTGACTCTTATTCTAAATTAAATGAAAAGAAGAAAATAAATGAAATGTTCCAGCTTTGTCCACATGCCAGTGTTTGTGTTCTGTGGCTATTCGAACTTGTATAAGACTAAATTGCAAAATCTAGATGATGTCTGCCTTTTGACGAGCATCCATTTCTGTCACAACAGGCACTTTTAGATGTGTCATGCCATCCTGTTGAGAGAGTGCAGTCTCTGTCTCAAATACTTCCTCTCTGGACATGTTACTTCCTCAAGAGTAAACTGAAACTTCCTGTGTATGTTCTCCACAGCTGTACAGAATCAGACTCCTGTAAACATCTCTGTCCATCAGTTTCCCGGACCTGTAAGGACCCAAACTGTGAGTTGATGACATTTATGACTCCTACGTCACTACGTCTCAATTAAGCAGGGGAAGGGACAGAAGAGAAATTGGATAGGTTCTTAATAACTTTGGTTATTAATTTATTTTGGCTTCCTCCTGTAAGCTATAGGATAGAGCAGCTATAGCGGCCGGTATGCACGTGACAACATCATCATCATACCCGGAACTTATGCAGTAATGCCTACTGAGTGGCAAAAAAAACGACTTTCTGGCCTGGACAGCCCATACATCTACAGAAAAGTTTAGTTTAATGCAATCTCATTGCATTAAACAACACTAAACTCACTTTACCACTCGATTTGCCACTCACTTTATGCATGCTCATACCCAAGCGTTGTTATGGCGATTATTATAGATAATATCAATAAATTATCACTTATTAATCACTTATTAGCAGTACTAGTAGTAGTAGTATAGAAGTAGCTTCCTTCTGTAGAAGGTTTCTTCTTAACTACTGTACGTAGGCTATTTAAGTAATGATATACTGGAACTTGAACAGGCCTGTAATGAAATTCACTACCGGTATATTGCTGCTCTTTTTTTGCATCATATTTCATGTCCATTTTGACCCCTTCCATCCTTCCTTCCTTGAAGCTCCGGGTTGTGGAGGGAAGGACGGCACCAGCTTTTCGACAGCCTTGCTAATTGGAGTCAGTGCGACGACGGTGTTGCTGGTGGTGGTCGGCTTCATCACGTACAAAGTGACCAAAGACGCGACCACCAGGAAGCTCATAAGCACCTCGTCGGACACCAGCGCCTCCTCCGTCCCTCCAGACTCTGTGGACGTCACCAAGGTATGCCAAAGGACAAACTGATCTTTGTCCATTTCATTGGCCTGTTTTGATCGTCATTCTTTAAAAAATATAGTTATTTTATGAAGATAATTAAAAATAATATGTGCATAAAAGGTGCAATAACCAATCTGCAATGTGCCTTTTCTGCCCATTTGTGCCCCCGTCCCCAGGTTCTGATAGAGAGCTTTGAGGAGCATGCAGACAATGTGTGCGACAAGGCATTTCCTCCAAGCTCTGTGTGCTTGCAGGACCCCAGCAGCAACCTACCTGACTGCATCCCAAAGAGTATGTTCCTTGCTCGTTTGTGTTTATCCCAATTACATATGTGTTCATGTTGAGTAGCTACAGTAGTGTTATTCGTGGGACATTGTTGAGTTTGTGCGGGAAGCGGCACAGAAAGTCCAATTTTTCGGGATTGTCCCGCGAGATGTGGGATGGGTGGTCACCCATCACTTGTGTGTGTGTACTATATATTATTTATACATGCTTAGGTTTATATATATGATACCGTTATGTAGTATTTATGTTATACTATGCAATGTATTCTCATATTTCAGTTTATTTATAGGCACACATGTTGTGTACTACTGTACTGTACTTGTACTGTACTGTATAGGGGTGTATGCAAGTGTGCCCATCCGTCCGCTGGCATGTGCACAGTCAGATCTCACAGCAGCCCTTTGTGTGGAACTGCCCTCTCATCTTTCCCTCTCTCTCTCTCTCCCACTCACTCGACACACTCTCTCCTCCCCCTGCAGTCTCTGAGTTGATATACACGGTGCTGCATCTGGTTCCCGTGGCGCGGGTCAAGGAGCTGGCGCGCAAGCTGGACGTGCCGGACATCGAGATCGAGCGGGCGGAGGCTGACCACCGGCAGAGCAAGGAGGCTCACTACCAGATGCTGAAGGTGTGGGCAGACAGGGGTTTGAGGGCGGGGGGCGGCGGAGCAGCTTTGGTCGGCGGAGGTGATGCTCAGCAGCAGCCCTGGCTGCAGGAGCTGCTGTCTAAGCTGGAGGACATGAACCTGGGCCTGGCCGCCGAGGAGCTGGAGAAAAAGTACAGCTGCCAATAATAGGACGTGTTTGAACGTGCAGACACATACGTACACACACGTGTTTGTGCAGATTCTATGCTCCTTTCTTCTTCCGTCTCTGTATTGCTGCCTTACACACGCTAGTGCACCGTTTCCCAAACAGTGGGTCTTCTATCTGGACCCATTTGTGGGTCACGACTCGAGTAACAATGCCATTTTCTTTTCTTTTCTACATTTAAAAAATATATATATTTCAAAAGATTTTTTTAAATACAAAAATGTTAATAATTCTATGAATTTTAAAGCAAACAAAGCAAAAAAAACATCTAAGGCAAAGTGACGTGTTTTGTGCTTGTAGATCTGCTATTTTCACTAGTTTGCGTCCCAGCCTCAGGTAAACGTCTAATCTCTCTTTTTGGTCTTGACCTGAAAAGTTTGGGAACCACTGTGTTAAAAAAAAAGTTTGGTGAGGTCATAAGAACAAAAGGAACGTAACCTGCGGAGAAAACTAATGAATGCACTCCCTTGCCAAAGTTCGGGCACATCAGAGATTTTTTATAACTAGCATCATCGATAACATAAACATACCAATGGACAGTTTTGAAGCACGGTTGGCTGAAGGTGTTAAACACAACCAAATAACACTTAATTCATGGAGAGAGATACACGTAGACACACTTTGTCCACCGAGGCGTGGTGTGGCGAAAACAAAGAGTGGAGATCCAGGTGGCAAAACCACTGTTCCACTGTTTGACTTCTTTTGGCGTATGTTGGCAGATTCTCTCTTACTCTCACTCTATCTCAAACCGACACACATACACACACACACACACATACACGTCACACACTAGCACTCTGCTCGCAGAAAATGGAACAGTGGACTCTTGAGACCAAGTATTGCATTCATTGAACTACCCAGCGTCCTCAAGCACACGTTAGCCTGAGGGACATGGTGCTACACACTGTGAGCCGAGGTCTAAAAGTTACCAGAAAATATTCTGTTTGTTCTGTAAGCAGTGTCAACAAAGAACACCTCAACCTCCCCACCCCCCCCTTGTCCTGCGCACCAGCCACTGAGCCAGGGTGGGGTGGGCATCAAACTACTGAGGTTATGGTTGCAATGATCATTCTATTTTTTTTTTTTTCTTTTTGCTAAAGCATGTGATCCGATCATTGACTGTGGATATTTGTCTTGATAATTCGGAAGAAAGAAAATATATTTTATTGCACTATTTGCATACATGGTGAATACTTTTCAAATACATAGTTATAATTAGTTTTGCAGTCAAACGTCTATTCAAACAGTTAAGCTTGGACAGAAAGTAAGTCTGACGGAACCTGTGTGATAGCGGAGCTATAATGTTGCTGAGTTGAATGGCTTGTAAGTACATCGTTAAAAGGGACCCAGGAAAGCCAGTGACAACATCAACACTATAGTTTGATTGTTAAAAGTTTTATCAAGGTGGGCACCATGATCTTCACAAATGTAGACTTATTTAGTCACAAAGATGGGGGAAAAAATAAATACAGTATATAGTTCCTATATAGAGTTCCTTCTACAGAGAGGTGACGGTTCACATTATTTTATGAGCCAAACTGCATATGCATTTCTGATCCACAGAGCTGTCTCATCAGTGTAGTTGTTGACATTGTTTTTGTTACTGAACAATATAGGCCAGTTGAACAAACTATATTTTTTAATTGTCAGATATACTGTATACTTTATCCATAGAAGAGAGACGTGTTTTAAGATATGAGGTTTTTTTTATTCATCCTATACATAGGATACAACATGGCAAGCTATTTTAACATGTAAAATGTCCCAGGCTTCACCAGTGGCTACAATTTTAGGCTATTACAACTACTGATGGTGTCTAACGTGCTGTAGTAACAGCAGCAAACAAGGAATAAAGTAACATAACGTAACGTCTGCAACGTACAAAATGTGCAAACCCATGTGAATAATCGCACACATTCCATTATTGCAGTCACATTTCACTGTGAATTAAAATGTGTATTCACACCTGCAACATAATTTCTAAGGAAGAGGATATTTAGGGGCATTATTGCCCATGTGACTAAAATGAATAATACATCTAGCAAATGTAAAAATAGCTTGCCACATGTCAGTGCTATATATATAATCGATTTAATTTTCATTCAAACTGATTTTTGTGTAGATTTTGTGTATTTTATAGATTGTATATACTGCATGAACAATCCTGCGCAGGTATTTTTCCACCACCCAGGAAGAGCTCAGACCCCAGCTCTTGTTTTTGCACAGTCAGTGTCATTAGCGTGGCTTAAAGCTTCATCATACTAGCATTATGCACAGAGACAGACAGCGGGACACACCCTGTCTCTCAGTCTGTCTCGGCCAAAGAGTACATGCCAGTCTCAGCTTGCAGCAACAGCCCGAAAGGTTGCTGTACACTTTGACCATATTCGCACAGTGGCCAAGCTGCTCGTACACCATACTCACAAGTATACTGTTGGTTTGTTGTTATTGAGAAATGTAATTTTGATATTTTTTCCAACCATTTCTCTTTACTATAAAATGCTATAAAGAATATTATTTAGGTAGCATTTTGTTAGAGATGCTGTTCTAGCTTCATTCAGGCACTAAATTGTTTTCTTTGCACTCCAGCTATACTATTGTTTGTTCAAGAGGGTTGCAATTTACTCTAATCTTGGCACTTGTACATTGTAAGTAGAGCAACATGGCCTCTAAGTGAATATGGTCAATGAAGATGTGATTGGTTAAA
>OOFJ01111866.1:0-14070 GCA_900323375.1 Benthosema glaciale
GGGGCCTTGGCGGCTGTCCGGCAGGGCGGCCTGGGTGCCTCAGCGCATGACAGCACTAGTAATGACGCCTCCATCTCTTTGGCTAATCTCTCAGCTTCTCTGGAGACCATGCACTCAGCTTCATCGTCTTCACCTCAGCCGTCACATCCTGACGGCCCCGCCACGCAGGCTACATCCACCGCCGAGACTCCCAAGTCACCATCAGCACCAACTCGTGAGGCCTGCGATACCGCTGAGAGTGTCCTGGCGACTCTGAGGGGCGCAGAGACACCGGGCCACAGCATGTACCTGTCTAGCCGTGGAAATGCCATCCGCCAGAAGCAAGGAATCCTCCAGGAGGGCTATTCCCAGTACCATGCAGACAAACACCATGACACCCACAACCCCAGTGTGAGTGTGGAGAGTGTTTTTGAGGTCTTTTCTTGTGTAGTGTAGTGCAGAGCAGAGCATGACCGATATATTAGCTGATATATTGTTGTTGTGATAGCAAATAGGAGGCACACAGTTGTCAGAAACAGTCAGATCATTGCAATGAATGGTGAATAAATGGTGCATTTATATAGCGCTTTTATCCAAAGCGCTTTACATTGATTGTGCATTACATTCACCCATTCACACACACATTCAATCATTCATACGCCGATGGCGGAGGAAACCATTCAAAGCTCCAACCTGCTCATCGGGAGCAATTAGGTGTTCAGTGTCTAGCTTGCTCAAGAACACTTCGACACTAACTCAGAAGGAGCCCAAGATCGAACTGGGAACCTCACCACGGTCACTCTAGCTCTAATCCACTGCCGCCCCTGCAATGTGAGATGTGCTTTGTTTTGCCTGATTTATGCTCCTATGTATGACGTGTTGAGTGCCGGAAATAGTCAATCTACCAGCTCAGTAAGTACGTAAGCCTTGCCGAGCCATGAGGAGATAGGACAGGTGCCTATTGCTTGTAGCGTGAGGCAGCTTGATGTACATTGAAAGTAAACCCTGGTGCTAGTATGTCATAGGGACTTAACGCCCAATCCAACCCTTGATGCCGAGTGCTTAGCAGGGAGGGACTGGGTTCCATTTTTCAGATTCTTTGGTATATGATCCGGCTGGGGATCGAACCTCCCAGTCTCAGCGTGGACACTAACCACAATGTCACTGAGCTGGTAGATTGCTGGTAGATTGGCTATTTTCAGCATATGACACTGTCATACAAAGTATAAATCAGGCTTAATGCTGTTCGGGTGTGTTACTGATATGATTATTATTTATTATTATTCCTCATCTCCAGGGGATTATCAACATGGGCACAAGTGAAAACAAGCTCTGCTACGATCTTCTCCACAAGCGGGTAAGTCAGTTACACATGCTGGGAAATAATATGAAGCTGTACTCTGTATTGAGTATTGTGTGGCTCTGTAATTATGACCACAATCTGTTTAGTTTAGTTTTTTGGGTCACTATACAGCACTAAAAACCTGAATGTAATTTATGGTAACTGAGATTGTACAAATACAACCAAATGGACCCTTAATGGCCCATTTGGTTACAGAGTTACAAATGGATACACTGAGGGTTTTACTGTGGACATGAAAATGAACATTTATTTACTAGCCTGTTGTTCTGTCCTGTCTTCTATAGCTGACCCAGCCTGACATGGTGCATATTGATCCATCCCTGTTGCAGTACCCAGACTGGAAAGGACATGGCTTGTATGTCTGTTTTCTTATGTTGTCATTTTATGTCATAATTCATGGAACAAAAAAAACAATGAGGTGGGAGACCACTGTATAATGCAACAGATATAATATCTTCAAATACACATCAGTTACATTTGTTTTTCCAGGCCCACGAACGAACACGCACAACTTGGCAATGTGCTTTCACAACAAAAGCTCTTCCTCAGGCTGCCTAAATGTGACTCAAAACACATTGCCAAATAGAATGCTTTAAGCCTCTTGTGTGTTTGTGTGACTACTGCCTAGACAAATGATTGAAAGGATGTGTATGACGGTATTAAAAGTCTCATGCATTATCCAGTGGTCTTCCTTTTTAGTTCACTTAACACCTTTGCTTTTTGCGACGCCAGGATCCACTGTTTTGTATGGTATGACTCATGCATTATGTAGGCGGTATTTCAGGAAAAGGATAAGCATAGTACGTAAGCACTGATGTGCCAAATTATGGACTTGTGAAAGACTAACTGGCTTTTCTTTCATCCCATTGTAGTCTGAGAAAAGAGGTGGCAAGTTTCCTGTCCCACTACTGTTGTTCTCAGAGCCCACTGAAAGCTGACAATGTGAGTGACTGTTAAGTATTTTATACAATAGTAGAACCTCACTCTTTTCAACCTGTTCAAAATAGAGCCAGCATGGATAATACAAATTTATCTATAATCACGATTGATTGATTGATTGATTGATTGATTCTTTTATTTTTGTGTCCTGCACACAGTGCCCATGAGACTCCATTTTATACAGAATATTCATATAATACATTGAATTTCAGTCCAGATTTGTACATTGTCTTCTCTCCCAAGCTTGACAAATGAAATCTGCCACAACAAAAAACTCCTTTAACAAAACATATCTACAATTTTTCATAATCATGATCATCTACAGTAACTCAAGGAAATCACCACAGACATCTTGCTAACAAATACTACTTATGTCATCATATTTAGGGCAATAAAACTAAAAGTTAACCTCATTTTCACAAGTTCACAAAACAAAACCTTCCAGTCTCTCGTGCTAATGGCTATGTTCCTGACCATATTTGTGCACAGACAGATCGTTCCCTTTTGTTTAAATTCTACGTCACATAAGGTTCTACAGTGTACCTGTTTAAATGTGTACAGACAGATAAGTCACATAAGGTTCTATCTACAGTGTACCTGTTTAAATGTGTACAGACAGATAAGTCACATAAGGTTCTACAGTGTACCTGTTTAAATGTGTACAGAGCATTATATTCAGGGACCGTCTACTGCTGACACAGAAGGCCATTTGTTTCTTCAGATCAATTTGATTGAAGATATTCTGGACTATTAGCTATTGACTTTTAACACCGAGAGTGGTAAAAACCCATAACTCAACTGAATTGAATTCAAGTACTCAATTAATGAGAGTAATGCAGCCAATTTAATTTGCAAACATAATACACTGCAGTGTTGTAGTGTATTATTGAATTCATGGTAGGTATATTCATTAGACGTTCATATTACTGTGTTATGTGTTCAGGTCGTGGTGATGAATGGATGCGGCTCCCTCTTCTCATCTATTGCTGCAGTCATTTGCGACCCTCAGGGTACATTCACACATGCACTCACCCACGAAAAATGGATCCATGTTGGAACTGTATGAATACAAATTGTATGTATACAATGTATACAATAGCAATGGCATGTTTTTGAACCTATTGTTTTGAGGGGCGATAGCCCCATAGCAAAGTGCATATTGAAGATAAAAGTGAGGACAGAAAAGTGAGGACACAAATGGTGATTGGCCAGAATAAGATGATGTATGATGATAAAATCACACAGGTGTGATTTTTGAGTTTGTTTTTCAACTATGTTTGTTTTAAAAAACGCCATTGACAATGAAGAGAAATTAATGTTTGTTTTGTCACTAACACAAACATCACCCGTCGCTAACACAAACATCATGTTAGCGATGTTGTAAGACGGGTGTGATTTTTATGTTTACTAGCCCATTTGTATAAAATGTATTTCACCATTGCATGAGCTGTAATAAAGGTAAAGTAAAGAAAATGCATGACTATTAACCACTACAAGTGAGCTTGAGCTCTCTGTAGTTTCATATCCATAGACTAGAGTAGTCGGTAGACTATATTTATTCAAATGTTGACCTTTCATTCTTTTAGATTCCATCCTAATTCCTACTCCATTCTACGGTGTGATCACAGAGGATTTGCGTCTATACAGTGATGTGAATCTCTTTCACGTTCCTCTTGACTGTGAGGTAGGTACATTATAAAGATGTCCTGTAATGGTACCGAATACCATGTCCGTGTTTGAAATGTTTCTGTAGCTTTTAAATGAGGACTGTGTATTCTCTTTGCGTTGTCTGACTGCAACACCAAAGTTCTCTCTAGAGATACAATAAAGTCTGAACAAAATAGACTTATTGTGTATTATTGATTGTATCGTGCATGCTGCTGGATATGTGTTTACTTTTTGTTGTTGGCCAGGTCTGCTATTTGACCTTCTACAAAATGTTATGTTCAGTGGTCCAGTAATGCATTGTTTGTGTTTTATGTCCCCTGTGTTACTTTGTATTTATAGGCCAGCGGGAAGGACAGTCGACCCTTCCATCTCACCGTGGCCAAACTGGAAGACGCTCTGGGAAAGGCAAAGCGAGAGGTAACTTGGGAATCCATACAGTATTGTTGAGTTATACGGGATCAATGTTGAGGCCAACCGAGTCGGATACGCTTAGTATTTCTAACATAGTACTTTATTATGTGAGCTTAGTTGCTAATGGGAGAATTACGGTACTCTGTACTCTCATGTTGGTGGTCAAGAAGTTATCTGATAGAAGTGGAGATCAGACTATACACAACACATTTTGTGCCCATGAGTACCGTACAGATTGTCAGGACCAATTGCTGTACTCAAAACAATAAATACCAGGCCTGTTGTGGCATCCTAATTCTATAACATTCAGATCCAGGGCAGCGTGACACCCACAGACATAAAGAGACATGTTCTGCCTGGCTTCCATAGTTAGGGCTCAGGGGCGGCGGTGGCTCAGGGGTAGAGTGTCTGGACCTTGCGGTTGCCAGTTCAAACCCGGGCTCCCCCAGAGTTAGTGTCGATGTGTCCTTGAGCAAGACACTTAACCCCTAATTGCTCCTGATGTGCTGGTAGGTACCTTGCATGGTTTCCGCTGCCATCAGTGTGTGAATGGGTGAACGTGATGCACAATCTATGTAAAGCGCCTTGGATAAAGGCGCTATATAAATGCACCATTTACCATTTACTGCGTTCGCAATAACAGTGAATATAATAAATTAACAGTATGATGTAGTACAGTGATTCAATGGGCAAACTTACCTCCTCTTCAAAGATGAGCCTTGTCAGCCAACAGGATCATAGTCTGGGTCAGTGTTGTGGATTTGTTATTTTCTTTTTGCGCCTACAGACCCTGTGGGCATTTTATTGTTTTAGTCTGTGTTTTGAAAGGTTGTGTTGTTTCCCATTCATTTCAAATGAACTGTTCCCTTCCCCTCTCCCCAGGGGGTGACTATCCGAGGTGTTGTCCTGGTGAATCCGCACAACCCTCTGGCCGAGATCTACACCCCACAGGAGATGGTTGCCTTCTTGGAGTTTGCCAAAAGGTACGGTACACTACTTTCCTCCTGAACGTCCCATGCAGGACGCCCCCTCCTCCAATCCTCCACTATGCCTAATCTGTACTCTGCTGCTCACTGAAAATGTCAAATCTACAAGCTCACAAGGCGGCACGTCATATCCGTGACACGTGAGCTTGTAGATCGGCTATTTCTGGCAAGCAAAAGACCGCTGTACGGTGAAGTATAAACCAGGCTTCATCGTCTCATTGTCTCATCTCATGCTGTCTCATTGGCCCGTTAGGAGATTAGCCACAGCACAGCAGACAACTTCCTAGCATAGACTCCTTCATTCATTTTACAGCCAAGAGCTCTGTCCCGTGTGAGGAATATCAAGCACTCTGGACGGAGTTTTATCACCTCTTCTAACCATCAGCATATTGTCAAGTGCAGCCACGGGCCAAGGAATTTCCTGCATCATCTGTTGTTTTCTAAATGATCTTGCCAGAGTCCCCCCCCCTTCCGTGGACCCTAGAAGGCACCGAGCTGTTGTAACCATAAACCACAGCGTTTTTACATAGCTCCCTGAGGATGGCCACTGAAGGAACCATTTTGCTGTCAGCTTGCATTATCTGCCCCATAAATAATTGCTAACCCCGTAAATCCGAGGAAGATGAATAGTATACATTTTTATTTATTTTATTTTCCCCCTCTACTCCTATCCGCCATTTACTGCTGCAGACACGAGCTCCACGCCATTATAGACGAGGTGTACATGCTGACGGTCTTCGACGAGTCCGTTACGTTTCACAGCGTCCTCAGCATCCACAGGTATGGTATCACCTCAACCTCTGCCTAGGTCAGGTGGTTCCCGACCTACATTAAGCCACAGACACCCATTTTATATGTTTTGGGACCTTTAGCTACAGTATTAATATTACTATAGCTGGGCACTCCCGGGACACCCCTAGGGGTCCCTGGACCCCATGTTGAGAAGCACTGCCCTTAGTAGTCCACCTGATACTTAGTCACTGTGGATCAATTCATCATCTCTCCTGAAACTATTCATGGTGTGTTTGTTATCGTAGTTTGCCTGATCCACTGAGAACACACGTCATGTGGGGAGTCAGCAAGGTACGTACACTGTAAAATACTTTGTCTCCATTTAACGGGTCTGTTTGGTTCTGTTGACCAGATATTACACATGGTGGCCATTTAGCTCTTATGACATACTCGGGGAGTATAGGAATAAACAAAGTCTGCACAGGCAGCTGCTGCTCGGGTAATCATTAATGTGCAAAGTACAATGTTTTAACTAGGGAATTCACAGACTTCTTTTATTCCTTTATGATAATGTTTTGTCCTTTACCCGCGACTTACATAGATGCATAACGAGGCCTTTTGAATCAATACTCATGCACAGAGTATGCCTTAAGTTCTTAGGTATGACGTAAGAGCAAAATGGCTGCCGTTCGAATGAGATGTTTAAACCCATATCTGCTTGTGTTACAGTACATGAATGTGTCTTGGCCCGTTGCAGTCCAACAATATGTCTCTTTATGTAGGATTTTGCTATGGCAGGCATCAGAGTGGGCACTCTGTACACTAACAACAGAGACCTCATAGACGCCTTGGACTCGCTGGCCTCTTTCCACGGTGTCCCTGGGCCCATACAGTACCAGGTGGCACAACTGCTTCGGGACAGAGGTACAGTATGGAGCCACTTTGCTTGTGTTAACAACACAAAACGCTACCGTGGGATATTGTAATATTTTAACTTAAGGAGCTTATCATTGCCCCACACACCTCTTGTTTCCCCAGACTGGATCAGCAAGGAGTTCTTGCCTCAGACCCGACGCAGAGTGCAAGCAGCTCACAGCTACCTGACAGGAGAGCTGCAGCGCCTGGACATTCCCTACCTACACAGGCCTGCAGGCTTCTATGTGTGGGCTGATCTCAGGAAGGTACTATGTGTTCGGGGGTGGGATGTAATTGGCTCATCACGAGCTGTGAACTCCATTTCCCTCTTTGACTATCACACCTGGCCGCCCCATGATAAGAATGTGCCTGCCCATTTGGCAGAATGCTTGACACATTCTCTCTCTGTCTTTCTCTTTCTGTGTGTGCCTCGGTAGTACCTCAGGGCGGTGTCATTTGCGGAGGAGCTGTCTCTGTGGAGGTGTTTCCTTAGACACAAGGTGGTGCTGAGCTGTGGCCAGGCTTTCTCCTGCTCCACGCCGGGCTGGTTCCGCATCGTGTTCACAGTTCAGCTGCATCACCTACAGCTCGGTCAGTCCGTGATGGATGCATATGCTTTTGTCTGCTGCATTTAGAGCCCCATATATTGGCTAATAATTGGTATCGGTATAGAGCATCGCGGTCCCGGTCCCTTTCATGACGACGCCTGTTCCAGAAGTGAAATCCCCATTCATTTTCCTCATAGACTTTTCAAAAAGTATTTATTAAAAGACGATTACGCCGCGGACAAAGCCAACTCGCGTCGTGACAAATCATGACAATAAACACAATGTTTTGGGCCAATCAAATAATTTTTAAGAAGAAAAACGTATCCTGCCGTTTTTTTCTTCTTACTAATGATTTGATCGGCCCAAAATATTGTGTTTGTTGTCATGATTTGTCACGACGCGATTTGGCTTTGTCCGCAGCGTAATCATGTTTATATATATCATTTTAGAAATGTCTATGAGAAAAATGAACGGGGAATTCACTTCTGGAACAGGCGTAGGGGGCGGGACTGCAATGCTCTATTCTGGCAATTATGCAGCTGATTTAAAAAATAAAATCTACAAGCTCTGTGAAATTGAAAAAGCAGCTCTCCAAAATAAAAGATGCAAGACTGGCTCAGATGCAATTTCTCTACTTTGTTTGAGAATGCTGACGTGTTTTGGCAGTAACCTTCTTCAGAGCAGACTAAAAAGTTTATATCGGCTATTTGGGACAAAATATGCCTCAAAATATTAGTAATTGATGTCTAGGATTCTCCCTGGCAAAGGGGGAGGGGTTTACCCAAGCTAGGATTCTCCTAAATGGGCATCAAAATGGGCATCAGTCGGATTCTAATCACATTCAGAAAGTGTCTGTGTTTTTTGCCATGTAGCAAATTCCTGACTGATGTCTTTGGACAGTATCTATTGTTTGAAATTGATTATTATAATTTTTTGTGTGTGATCAGGCCTGAAGAGATTTAAGGAGGCCTTGAAGGAAATACAAGAAGAAAGAAACACCAGCCCTGACTCAGGCCTTATCAAAGACACCAGTGAAGAAACAAAGGCGCCAGTGAAAAGGCTCAGTGCTGACTCGGACAGTGCCGTGATTGTCAATTCCACATCGTCACCCCAGAGCAAGTCATCGGACCAGTGGAAGGAGCGGCTGGACAGCCCGGCCTCAGACACTGGCCTGCTGGCCGGCGACGAGCTTGTGTTGCTCGACTGCCAAACATCTCAGCCCTCGGAGAATCTGGATTCTCTGATTGGTGCTCTGAAACAGCAGATCCGCTCCTCTGATTGGCTGGAGAAGAACACCCCAGAGCTGTCCGCCGGGGAGGACCCTGAGATGCTTGATGTTTTCAAAGACCTGCTGCAAAGAGCCAGTAAGTAGAGTTGTTGGGACAGACGATCTGTTCTGGAAGGTGGTGGGTACCCGGGCACCCTAAAGATAGCATCTCGTTCTACGCTGCCATGTTTATGGTAGAATGATTCATCTGGATTAAAAGACGACTTTTGTTTCATACTACAAGACAGCAGGATACGGAGAAAAAAGATTAGCTAGCCTAGGCACGTGGATGCCTTATTATTTCTATGTTGCTATGAGAGATTGCCTTGATATTTTGTAAGCAAAACCTTTGCTTATTACTGCAGCTTTAAGTGAAAGCCAAATGTGAAATGACCAAAATGCAATTTATTTTATTCTTAATACTTAATACTATAAATTGAACTTGTTTTCTTGTTTCTGATCTCATATGCATTATGCACTTTAACGGTTGATATAATTCCCATTTTTTGCCAAGTTACAGATTCTGTAAATAAAGACATTTTATGTATCTATCTCCCCCAGGCCTTAATTTTAATTAAATCCTGCTGGTTTGCTAATTAAAATGCCTTGTATTTTACTGCTTTCCGCTTGAGTGACTTCCTTCTGGAGTTACACTATCTTTTATCGAGTTTATCTTGGCTGCGAGACATTTATTAGCCATACTTTATTATATTCTGTAATTTTGTTTCAAACATGATGTTTTGATGGGTACTAACTTTGGGGTATTTAAAGCGGTGTGACCGTATTTATATGCCTTTGGGAGGGTAACTTGTCAGAGGTTTTTCCACATCGGCCATGGCAGGTAGAAAACATGTGGGACGGGAGGCGGGGGGAAGTACTTGCCTGGAGATGTGCATAAGAACAATATGAGAGGAGTTAGAGTGGGACTTCCTTATGGGTGGTGGTCTGTCATGCGTCACCACCACCTTCTGACACCCTCCACACACTTTCTATCATAAATCACTTGTGGTTTTACTTTCCCTTTCCATCATGTACCAAATGTTCAGAGTTGTGCAGTATGTTGGTTTCACATTGTCTATTGAGCTGGGAGATTCTAGGGGAACTAAACCACCAAGAGAGGGGGGAGTTTCCACATTAGCTGGCCGGGGGCGGAGTCGTACGGACACGGGGAGAATACTTACAGAGTCATGTTCCACCACAACGTGGGTAATCCTTGTACTGTACAGTGGCAACAGAGTTAGTCACAGCGCGTCAGTGTTTTGAACTTGTGTGAAGCGATTTGTACAGTAGCCGAACTGTCAGTGCCGTAGCCGCCTGGGAGAATTTTGATCTGATTGTTCTTCCACATAATTGTGGTTCATCATCCAGGAGCTCAAAGTACAACTGGATTACAACTTTGCCTTCCTGGCAACTCTGTCCTGATCAACACACATAAGGTAAGGCTTTTAATGACCATTCTATATTTACAGATCTATACAGTATGTACGCACATGATATTATTTTGTGACAGCTTATTATTATTATTATTATTATGGTAGTATGGTGTAATGCTTACACTCTTCTTGTTTTATGTGTTTTCCCTCTCTCCCTCTCAGTGTACTAACATGAAGTGGCTTGTTTTATGTGTTTTCCCTCTCTCCCTCTCAGTGTACTAACATGAAGTGGCTGGATCTGGGGAACTCAATAGGTCGGTTCAGGTTTGCTGAGTCCTGTGTGGGCCTGACTGGCTGCATGTCCATATGCTATGCTGTATGGACCCCATGCTGGCTTGCAAACAGGGGCCTCTGGACAGATTGGAACATCTCTGAACTAGACCAGACACGGGATGACAGTGAAAGTGCAGTTTATAATGGTGAGTCAACAAGCTGCATGTAATGTCGATTTGCTCGTCGAAAGCTGTTATACTGGCTAAAGTTCAAAGTGTGATTGACGTAGAACAAGTGTTCTTATATTAAACATATCGGTGGAGGCAGTATGCAGTATTTAATGAGACATAAACAACTGTTCATGCTGCACGGCTCAGGGCCTTGATAGGACATTTTTGCTCGGCTTGAAAATAGCCTTAGGCTATACTTTACACCCTAGCGTAAGAAATGTGAACAGTAGACCTGCAGTACAAGTTGTCAGCAGTAAACCTGTGTGGGCTTGTTGCTGTTGCAGGGATCTGGATTCTTAGTACGTTATAGTTGAAGCAGTATCTATCCAGAAAGATGTGCTAAAGATGTGAATAAAAGTCAATACATAACCTTTCACTGGATAATGTAAATAGATCACACTTATATATAATATATATAATGTATATACATTGATATACTCAAAAAGCCTCTGGCTTGTTTCCATTGTGGTCCCATCAGATTTCTAATTACCGGTAGTGTTCCTAATTTGTGCGCTCTGTTCCAGTGAATGGAAATCTTAATGCAGCAGTTACAGTATAATAACATTTTAGACAATAATTGTGTGCTTCCAATTTTGTGGCAACAGATTGCAGAATGCCGTTTCTTGAATGACAATCCTCCATGCCTCCCATACTGAAATGGGTTGTTAGCAGTAAGTGAGGAACAATTTGAGTCCACTGGCCTGCACAGAGGCACAAACTTAACCCTGTCAAACAATTGGAATAATTTGAATGTGAGCCAGCCAGGCGGGCTAACCACCCCCACGTCTGAGGACATTAATGCTCTTGTGGCTGAATGGAAGCAAATGGCCATGCAGCAGCAATGTTCCATCTATTGAAAAGTAATCACAGAAATAGTAGAGAATGTTTTAGTAGCCAGCCCAGCTCCATATCAATGGAGACCAGCTCCATATCACTGTGATATTATTTGTTTCAGCCACAAGACCAGACACTGATGTTCAGACGCTGGGTGATAGACAGATACATTTATGTATCTAGAGAGAGAAAAACTGAATCGGTTCAATTTGTCACATTTTACAGGTGAGCAGTGGGTGAGAGAACAGAGGTAGAGTGAGAGAAAAGGAAAAGTAGACAAGAGGAAGCAAGAAAACAGGTGTATACAGTACATGATATTTACAACATTAGCATAGTATGCAGGACAGGTGTGTACATGTTTTAGAATCATTATCTCCATATTGCATTGCAGGTGTGTGCTTAAGGTGAAGCCATAAAAGTAGCAGCAGGTACAGTACTTGTTCATGATTAGTCTAACTCAGTGATTGTGACTTTTAGATGAAAAGTTTCAACACCTGATTTGACTGTTTCTTATAATACGGGCAGGTTGGTTGGTACATATATGCCATGGAATATGTGAACAAATGAAAGTATTAATAACAAGCGCTTGTGAATGAATGATAACTATACTCTACATGAACACAGGTTATTTTTTTTACCACCATTAACCTTTTGGATATACAAGGTTTCTACCTGACGGCAATGAACAATACACATCATCTCTGTCATCCTTCAGTCCCTGAGGCCCAGAGGTTCTTTGCAGTCATTTCCTTCCTCATGGCCCTGAGCTGTGGCGCTCTGTGTCTCATCTTCGCCCTCTGCTGGACATCTGACACGGTGCACTCCTACTCCAACACTCGTTCCCTCCTCATGGTGGGACAGGCACTCTACCCCACCACACTGCTGCTCTTCACCCTGGCCTCTACAGGTCTGTACATACAGATATCTCATTGGCTCGGTAGACATGTAGCATTATGTGCCAAGCTAATTGTGCATTTCATGTAGTGAGTGCATTACATCACCATAAATAAACTGGGACAGGTGAATGGGGGAAACTTAGTGACATGGTGAGGAATAACACTTGATGACTTCAGGTTCATTTGTCCTTCAAATGGCCTACTGGCCTCTATGTAGTAAAAATAAACAAAGGAACCTCAAAGGTATATCATGTACATGTTCCTATAGGACCTTTGTTTTAGAACAGTGGTTCTCAATCTTTTCTGGGTCACTGCCCACTTGGAAATGTCAAATGCGTTTGCAGCTCACCCATCTGACCATTTAGCCCATTTGGGACTGAGGCCGATTCTAAAAACACCTTCTAAATACATTTTCTGAAAAACTTCAAATATTTATTACAAAAATGTCATGTGCATACTGTGCATAGCAACAAGAACCCCAAAAGGGATTCCCATCCCGAAGGGTCAAAACACCACAACATGGCAGCCGATGTATGTTATGATCAAAAACATATTTTTCAAGGTATAAAACATGATTTATGTTTTGCACTGTGTGCGTGCGTGCGTGCGTGCGCGACCAGCTAATATCCGGCACCGTTAACCCGGGCGAACTTTGCACACACACTCCTAGGATGCCAAAGATCTTTCACGCACTTTCCTACTAGGCTGAGAAATCTATCCCACCCTTTTCACATTGGCCTGTTATAGCGCCACCACGAGGCCACAATCTAACCTGGTGGAGACCTGTGCCCAGAAGGGCACTTTTTCTAGTTTTTATTTGGGGGCTCACTTGCAATTCCCTCACAGCATCCCATCAGTGGGCACCACAAGTTAAGAACTACTGTTATTGGGAGAAACCTCCTATATTACTTTATTATTGATCACTTTAGTTTAATGAGGCTTATTACTGAAAGCACAATAGATTTACTCAAACTAGTCTAGGACCTGGCTAAGATATGTATGCACTTCGTTTGGAGAGAATATCTCAACTGTTTTTGGCTAATATGACCACCGCGAACAACATGGGAACTATGGCTAATTCTCTATCCGGGACGAAATACCCGAAAATGACCTTTTTAAAATGGCCATATCTCAAAGATGGCCTACCTTAATTTTATATGCAAACTTGGTGTCTATTTTGTGATTTCTGATCATTAGAAACACATTGGAATGCTCATGTCTGATTAAATCCATCTAGACTAGAGCACTCTGATTTGCTTATTAGATATTCAGTATGGCCTATATAAAAATGTTATGGAAGCTTAATCCAGATTTGAGTGTAAGTTAGAAACAACCTGTATACAGAGGTAATTTGAAACAATAGAATAATAGCATAATAAGAGCATAATAATAATAATAGCGTAATGATTTATGCTGAGCATTAGTCAAAGCTGTAGTTTAAAGCAGGGGCGGACTGGAGCTCCAAATCAGGCCGGGAGTCATATACCAGGCAGGCCAATTGCGCGCGCCGCAAAAATTGAATTAATTAATTAATTAATTCCCATTTTTAACGTCCTGTGGATGTATTTTTGGTCACACCTACCAGCAATTTTGTGCATTAAAATTATTAATACAGTCTCATTACCATGTGAAAACAATGGTGAAATAATTAGTTAA
>OOFJ01111886.1:0-15357 GCA_900323375.1 Benthosema glaciale
CTGCATGGTTTCCTCCGCCATCGGTGTATGAATGTGTGTGTGTGAATGGGTGAATGCAATGCAATGCATCTATGTAAAGCGCTTTGGATAAAAGCACTATATAAACGCCCCATTTACCATAGCAGATTTACTGATGGAGTCATTCGGGTTCATAGCAGATTTATTTACTGACGGAGTAATTTGTGTTCATAGCAGATTAACACTGTTAATTAACATTAACAGTCAGTTTGACTGCCCAGAGAGGCACGTTATAACTGTTTCAAAAAGTGTACAGTTACATGTATACTGTTTGTTTGTGAATCATAATTTAGTTCTGATCATTTTTGACTGTGGTTCCTGAACCAGTACTCCATTTCTGCTCTGAATTGACTCTGAATTGAGGTCTACAATCTCATCGGATAACCTTGAGCCTCACTAAACTGATTAGCTTTATTTATCGTTTAAACTCATACCTAAACTTGATCATCTGTAACGTACGGTCGAATTGCTTGATTTGTTTTTGCACTCTCAAGAGATATCAAAACTGACACTTTGCAAAGTATGCAATCCATATGTGTGAGTGTGTGTTTATTTGTCATTCTGCATGAGTGGACAGAATGCTGACAAAGCAGCCATTGTCCAGCAGCTAAGCAGCAATGTTGTGCTCATAAGAAGCAATATTCCATTCTGTCACATCTAGCCAATATATAGTGGACCGCAGCTGCTTTAGCAGAGTAATTGAAATACCATCTCACCTCTTAAGTTCAAGAATACTTTTCTGGCCGGCAAATTTTAAATGCCGTCTGTCTCCGATGGTGTCTGAGAGTGTTATTCTTTCCATTATTAGGCACAAATGGATCCTAACAAGCTGTTTTTGGACAAGTTAAGTAGATTAATTTAGGAAATTGGAAAACTACCGCTGTCAGAATGAGCTACCATATGACATTTGAAACTGCAGTGGGCTCCACTGTACAGTAATTCACTAAAACTGGGTCATTATTAAACTTTAAGATGAAATATCAGCGCCTGCCGTTCCGTTCCAATTAGTTTAGGGACAGAGGTTGGCAACAGGCCCTTTAGGGCTCTCCAAGTTTTTGTAACCAAATGAACCCTAGCGCCCTTATTCTGGGCAGGTCTTAATAATTAGGCAGAGTTTCTGTGAAAACATGCAAATATCTCGTGAAAATAGGCTCACATCGCATTTAATTGCAACGCGCCGTGATGTGAGCCTATAGATTGGCTATTGTCGACAAAGAGATGTGTTGTAGCGGGACGGAGGGGACCGAACATGGGCAAATTCTCCTTCTACAGCACAGCCACCCAAGTGTGGAATGCCCTGACTCCCTCCCTCAAAAAGAGTAAATCTTTGGCGTCCTTTAAAACAGGCCTGAAAAAACACCTTTCAGCATGCCAAAGGGAGAGGAAATGATTACCCCCCCTCCCTCTAGTCCAGCGACTTCCCCCACCTCCCTATAACCTCCTTTTGTTCCCCAACCTGTAAATTTGTGTTAGTTTGTTTACCTTTTATGATGATTTGAACAAACGTTATTTTTATGTCATGATTATGAACTGAATACCCAGGACCTGAATGGAAACATTTTTTCAGTGTTCCCTTTGGCTGTTGTGTGTGACTGTACCCTGTACTGATTTCATTCGTGTCTGACTGTATGCTGTACTAATTACATTTCTGCCAATAAAGTATTCAATCAATCAATCAATCAAAAATGGACCCCTGAGGGACCCTGAGCAACAACATATATTATATATAGGGCCTAAGTGGTAAAAAGTCAAATGCTGCTGATGGGAATCTTGCCTACTTCTATACTTTTTCTCATCTTTAAGCTCCACCAAGGGATGCAGTATGACACACTTCCCTACATGCTTGAAAATGCTTCACCTCATAAATAAATAAAAAGGCCTGATTTATTTTAGTCATTCAAGGACATGTCACATGGTTCTAGAGTACTTTACATGGTGCGGAATGGACCGATAATGTAGGGTACACATCAGTACCCCGACCTCACGCTCAACTCAAGCCTGATTTATAGTTTGGTTGCGCATCGTACCACACTAACCAAAATAAGCAAGCTAAAATCTCACGAGTTGAGAGATTTGTAGATCGGTTATTTTTTTCCACATGCGACACAAGCACACAGTCTAAATCAGTCTTCAGTGTAAGATTACATACAGAAATAGAAATGTTAAATATGCGTAATTCCGTGTGTGTGTGCGTGTGCGTGCGTGCGTGCGTGCGTGCGTGCGTGTGTGGGTGGGTGGGTGGCCGTGTGCATGCCTGGGTGCGTGTGTGCATGCACAGGATTGTTTTCCCTCATTGCTTTCTTGCAATAATGCAAGCAGCAATCTGATGGCTGACCTTAGTCAAAATTCTCAGGCTAACTCTATTTATAGCCCAGAGTCAGACGCAAGCTTGCTGGAGTCTCCTAAGTCAGCAGAGTGCATACTTCAGCTGGAACAACTTCAGAATTCACATTTTAGCCCAACTTGTTGCAAACCCTGCTGCACTAACTAAGCCTTATAGCGAGACGGAAATGAATGCTAGTTCTGTAAACATCCTTCAGTAGCTGTTTTACACACTGGCCCTGCCACACACAGACCACAATGCATATACTTAATGCAACGCTTTCCAAGCAGTGTGCCAAAGGCACACTTGAGTGGCCGTGAGGCGAGTCCAAGAGTGACTTGGTGTGACTTGGGATTTTTGCCTTTTGGAAATGAGTGTGCACCTGATATTATCAGTACACTCATTTCCAAATGCAGTGGCTGCATGCCCTAAAAAGACTACTTTACCAGTAATACTAGTAGTTCTTATTATAGGCAAAAACTTTCAAAGTTTCACAAAATGTAGCCAAAAAGCAGACCTACAACTGATTGCTTTTTCCGCTATGAATGCAGTGTGCAGCCTTGACATTTTGCCTTTCCCATTGAGCACAAACGGTTAAAAAAACCACTGCTCTATCAAGAAGACAGGTTTGGAATAGTCAACATGACTGGCTTACACATTGTAAACCATCTCTGTCTGTAATTCCACTCACACCAGATCTGTCTTTTTCAACCAAAATGATATGCCAAGAGCATGACAGCGTACAAGCCTCCGGCAATTCCCTCTCATGGTAATACAGTAGAGGGGCACACTTTTTTTGGCTCGGGGTCCAGGCAGGGGAAATTGGGAAGTAATGTTAGATAAACATATCGTTGCTGTCGGGCACAAACTCCAATACGGTTTACTTTTCAGGATATTGAAAAAAGAGTTCCCAATGCATCCAATGTTATTATTTAGCCACAAGCTCCTTTTCATTTTTAATACCAACAGAGAGACTTTTAAGACTTTTTTGGGAGGAAAGTAATTTCCATTTTAGGTTCCGTTTTAGATTAGTCAGAAATCTTTAAAAAAAATAGCAGATCTACAAGCTCACAATAAGCTTGTCGATTATTCGGAGATTACGGTTTCTGCCCGACAGCAATGGTATTGTAACACTGCAACCATTCTGCTCATTCAGAGTGAGCAGCTTTCATCTAAAAAGCGCTACTCAGCAGCAGTGTTGTCATTAAGAAGATCTACTGGGAAACTTTGCTTGTATTGTGGCTCCAACCTTTAACAGAAGCTGGCCGTAAATCAGTTTCAGCTTGGCTAAAGGATCTAGCAAAACATCAACAACCACTTTCTGCCAGACTACTTGAGATATGTTGGACAGGATCAACTTCCCAAAAATGCCGTAAAATATAACCCTCATCTGTAGTTTGTGAAAAAACTCAATACGGGTTCCCGGTAACACACTGGAATTCTGGCGCTGCGCTGGCGCAAAGATGATTGCCTCCTTCAAACACAATGTGCGGTGCACACTCTTTGTCTTGTGTGATGTTATGCAATGCCAGGGCTCCTTCCAAGCCCACCCATGCTTCAAATTTTCCCACAGATGTCATAGGCAGCGTGGTTGAGTTGAAACAGACACAGCTGTCATCACAAGATGAACAACACAGAGCTACACAAATCCATCTTAATGTCCGCAGTCCAGCCACACGGTTGTCTTGAAAATAAACTGATAAAAAGTACAGTAAAACAAAGCATAGTACATCACATGCACACACTGTGACACCTAGATAATTCATGATGAAACGAGATATCCCATCGTTTGAATATTTCAACGAGAAGTTACATTGTTCTCCTGTGTCTATAGTGTTTCATTATAGTAATGCCATCCCATACGATACTGTAGCTTAGAATGAAAAACTGTAGAACTGGTTAGGAGGAATACTGTAGGAATACCTTTTCTTCTCCAGGGAATACTTGGAAACACGAAACATGTAAACAATGCATGCAGATTGCTGTTTGCGTTCTGAATGTGCAAAAATCCCTTCAATAAGATGCTTAGCAACACATTCTGTTTGTTGCCTTGTGGAAAAATCGAATCCCTTGAGCGATAATGCCTGATATACCTGGTCGTGTGACACCGGCACGCTCTGGTTTAAGAATGCAGATTATGGGGTTTTCAAAGAGACTTCCATGGTTTCTGGAAGTAGCTGCACAATAGGTTAACTGTGAGGATCAAGAGTGAGTGACTGGGTGACTGAGTGAGTGAGTGAGTACCTACCTTTAAACAAAACCTTTTGGCATTTAACACAGAGGACAAACCCATTGCCACTGACATTGGGACGGATGGTGCTGCTCTTCAAATATCTTACAGCCTGGACTGGACTGCCTCGACGGAGAGGCATCTGAAGGTCAAGAGGGCACTTGCCTGGAATGTCTTGCATGGGATGAGGAGTGTGTGACCTCAAGAGGCGCCTGTTACAGTACGTAGCTACAGTGGAGTCGGTACAGTTCTGCAGTACGGGTCCGAGACATGGACCCTCACAGCGCAGCTAGCCTGGGCAGCATTCCCTTTCGGGTGTATGAACCGGTCTGGAGCGGATGGTAAAATACGTCACGTTGTAGTCAATATTTGTAGTCAGCAGGCAGGAAACGTTAAGGTTGAATCAGTATTATGAATGGCGGAATTCTTATTCCGCTTTGTGGTTTCCTGTATGATGACTACAAATCTGACTACAACATGACGTAAATTACCATCCGCTCCAGACCGGTTCACACAGCGATTTTGGAACACAGACCAGGCTTTCCTCCTTGGTGGAAAGCCTGGTGAGGCGAGGTTACAGCACAGAGGGAAAGGGCCCTGCATGGGTGGCGTCTACGCAAGAATGCTACCAATGTCACATGGGCGGAACCACATGAGAAGCGTGGACCTCTACGGGGTCATCCCGCGGGACACAAACCAGGTCCCAAAAAGAGAAGTACTGTATGGGGCTGCCGCTACCCTACTGGCCAAAGCCGGGTGTGTGAGTGTGTGTGTGTGTGTGCGACTGTGCGCGCATGAAAGTGAAAGAGCATAGCTACACACGTCAGTATTATGAGCATGCATACAGTAGTCACTACTACCACTTCGGAGTGCATCATTCAGCTCTGGTACAGGACCGGTAACGGTCCCAGTGTTATGCAAGAACACATCAGCCCCATGGAAAACTTCACCTAATGTCCTCAACAAGCCTCCCTGCCAGGCTGTGCCAGCAACTGTAGATGCCAGAGTGACTCTGGGCTCAAAGAACAGACAGTTCTAGGTAATCTCATCTTCCTCTTGGACAACACATTTAGTGCACATTTGTGTTCTTTTGATATTAAATACTGAGGTTACCAAAGTTCATCCTGGACTGCAGCTCAGGAACATGACTTCACTGGAGTCGGACAGACTTTCTTCGTAGAGTTGATTCAATATTCTTATAAGAATATAAAGAAAGTGTTTGTCCATAAGAGTAATAGTTTTTGTTTTGATTCCTCACACAATTCTGCCGAAATAATAATGGATGGCAAAATGGTAGTAAAGAAAGAGAGAATAGGAGAACAATAGGGAACGGCAGCAATCGCACAATAAATCAAGTCTGTCAAAGATATCAAAGTTTGTATGTTGGTCCTGGCACATATTGGAGTACAATAATGGTTCTACTTCAAATAGGTATCATGTGCCATTGCCACAATTGGCCACTGACTGTATTTTTATTTGATCCTTATAGCTTATATCTATATATAGTAAGGATATAATTCCAAACTGACTCTGATATCAGCTCAACTGACTGGATGAGCTCTGAATACACACACACGCACGCAAATTAACGCGTTAAGAGTAAATCTTTTGATTCCATGCCTGCAGCAAAGCGTGCAGGAAGAAGCACTAGCAATGAATAAAATATATCACAGCAATAGGATTAAGATGTGATTCTAAATAAATGATGAGATTCAAGTAAAATATCACTGTTCAGTCAGAGGACACTGTTGGGCAACTATGTCTGAGTTCAACAGGTGCACCAGGCTGTGAGATTACCTTACTGTATGTATGTGATTTAGTCTTTGCATTGGTGATGCACAGTTTGCACACACAACATGTACTACTAAGTGGGATTATAGAATCACGTGCAGCATTAATTAACCATTGTGCACAGCTTGAGTCATGGGCAATTATTACGTTTGATGAACAATATATGTTCTCTGTGGTTCTCAGAGTGGGGTCCAGCGACTAACAGGGGTACTTCAGGGGGAGTTCCAGGGTGTCCCTAGCAAAATGTGTTAATATTCGTGTCACAGTCACCACTTTAACCATAATTTATACATTTACTTATCAGATCTACAAGCTCACCAAGCATAATTAACTTCATGCCACGCTTTTGAAAAATCTTGAAAGTGTGTTTTTTAAACATCCTTTTCAGATGGGGGTCCACGGCCAAATACATATCAATTTAGGGGTCCTTAACTCAAAAAGGTTTGAGAACTACTGGTGTACAGTTATACAGTACGTGTGTGTACAGTAGACCAGGGGTTCTCAACCCGTGGGTCACGACCCCCCAGGGGGTCCCGAAATTATTTTGGGGGGTCCCCAGATGATTTTCAAAACAAAAAAACGTATTTTTTTTCTTTTCTTTTTTTGCAACTGAATGGCTGAAAATGGAAATTGAGAGTTTACATAGTACACATAGTCCATGCATAAACTTTCCTTAATGATTATATCTGGTTTTAGTATATATTTTCTCTATTATTCCGGTTATTGTAGCGGCTAATTTGTATTGGTGGTCGGGAGGGGGGCGGGGGTCCCGAGACATGGCCAAAGCATTTCTGGGGGTCCCCAGCCAAAAACGTTGAGAACCCCTGAAGTAGATATCATGGGGCTGCTCCTCCGTCCTGCTGTGGAGATTCAGCTAGAGTTCAGATATAACTACAAGGGACACGGTTGTGAATGTGCTCCTGTCCTTCTGGCCCTGTGGCACTGCCCAGCAGCCTAAGCACACATCATCATGCCCCACTGAATGTTCCCAAACACAACCTCTCCCCAGGGTCATAGTCTAGCTGAATGAACTGTCTCTGCCATAGAACCATGCATGCACCAACCTTAATGCCCAAAACTTAACAGCATATTGATTTCTTTGACGCTGATGTATTTGGTCGCGGACCCCCATCTGAGTATGTTTTGTTTTGTGCCAGGGACCCCAAAACATTTGCAGATGTACAAGCTCACGTGCATGCTGTGAACTTGTATACCGTATCTGCTCTTTTTGAATAGCCAATGTATAAAAAAACATGGATGAAGTGGTTAACATTGTGATAGTGTAGTAACACAGTAAGCCTTTTTGCTGGGGATCCCCTGGTGTTTGATTCCCCAGCTCCTGCTGGCATTTCCTGACATCTATTGTACTGGACCAACACGCTGCTTGATCCACGTTTATTTTCCCTGGGGCTCCCCCCCCCCCCCTTGCTCTCTCTTCTTTTCCCTCTTCCTTCTCCCTCCCTTGTCTTTTTTCCCACAGTCCATGTGTGTCTGTGTGTGTGAGTGTGTGTATTATGATACGGTGATGTTTCTGTCCGTCTAGTCTAGCCCCTAGCTGGGCCTTTCACAGACTGGCCTGTTAGTGTAGTGTGTGCAGCATAATGTTGTTGTTGGTGTCTTAACGAAGGGACTGCGTAGCTTCATGCTAGCTGGTGACATTGAACATTTCCACGCCTGTGTAGAATCACGGACAGTGTTGCCATGTCCGCATAATTGTGAGCATCTTTGGGCTTGTAAATATTAAACGTTTCAGGTTTTTTTGGGGGGGGGTCTTGTTTCTAAAGTGTATCTTATTTGGGCTTGCTTCCTTATGTTGTTTAAACCAGTGGTTCTCAAACATTGCATTTGTCCCTATAACCCTGAAAGTATCTCAAAGTATTTTTGCACCCTTCCAGATTAGTGTTGTTGTTAATCTTCCAAATATTCCACATTTTATTTCAAGATTGTTTTGATGCGACAAATTGTGAGCTTGTAGATTAACTATTTTCAAATAGCCGATGTACAGTACAGCATATATAGGTTTAAAGTGCTCATGTGGCCTACTCGCTTCTTTTGGTCTTGTTTTTGTAGGCCTGGTTACTTAATTTCTCTCACAAAACTGGCAACACTGGTAGAAAGCTTCATGCCCACTGAGTCTACTATGGGCCTTTGATGTAGTGTGTTTTATTGTGTGTGTCGGACTTGGCAGCCTGACTAACATGTTAAGTTTAGCCTGTCATCTGTTTTGATGGCAAGTGAGATATACCCTCTAGGCTATAGGCTGTAAGCCAATCTACTGTAGCTAATTGAACCATTTAACCTGTCATGGCTTATTACGTGAAGGCCGCCAGACCACACTTTGTTCTTGACTTCACTCCTGGTTTTGTTGCTCCTCCGTCCAGCTGTCTGTCTTGTCATTGTTAATGTCCTACCTACCTTATAGCGTCTACTAGCTCAGTGGCCTTGTGGTCAGAGTCAAAGATGATCTATTTATGAAGATGGGCCAACTTCATCGGCGCCACTAGAGGCGAAATGGTACACAAAGCCTACAAAATGGTTTCCTAAGTAGGCATGGTGTTCTTCTCTCAGAGCCGTCTGTGTCATCCATCAAATTGCAAATGGACAGAAAGACTGAGGGACTGTTCCTGACTCCTGAGTTTGTTGCTGGGATAAAGAAAGGTTGATAACAAAGTGAAAAGTATGATTATCTTGGAAATATTGTATGCCTTGTGATGATTGGGTCCAGTATTTAGTTCAGTGTCAGTAAAGCAAAGTTGGACCCTCTTGCTGAGTGTCCTGAGACTAGTAGGTTGAGGTTTGATTCCCCGGCTGGGTCATACTGAACCAAAGACTATATAAATGGGACCCAATGCTTCCCTGCTTGGCACTCAGCATCAATGGTTGGATTGGCGACCCACTAGTAGTAGTATCATGTCCAGGGTCATCATGTCAAGCTGCATCACGTTACAGAAACAGGAGATACTTTGCTACCGTAGCCTTACTTAATACTTACTCCTTCCTGATGGTATACAATAGCAGAGGATGCATGGCGGTGATGCCGGTGAGGGTTGGTAACCAGAAAGCTTGAGCAAATATGTGGCAGACAGGAAATAATTAATCCTACTGCATTGCTGTTGGGCAGAAACGTCTTTCTACTATTTCTAACTTTTTGTGTTTTTTTCTGTAATTAACGTCCGACTCCTACTACTTGATCATACTACAGCATTTTATTTTATGTCTTGGCTGTATTATTATATTGATGTATTATGCTGCATTGTACCAGAGTTATATTCTGTTCGACTTTGAAAAAGAAACTAACAAAAAACATTTGAATTAAAAAAATAAAAGACAATAAAAGAAAGGAGGCTGGGCTAGCAGCACGATGCATGACTGAAGTGCATGTGTGAGGTCTCTGTTGGAAAGGTATCCACGTGCTAGACTACTGTGTGTGTGTGCGTGTGCGTGTGCGTGTGCGTGTGTGTGTGTGTGTGTGCACGTGCGTGTGCACGTACGGATGGATATGGATACCACATACCGGTATCCATAACTTAAGCAATCAATGTATGACTGGTCATATATTTAAAACCTATCCGTGATTTTGGTTTGTCACGGAGTAAAATTGGAAGTGACGAGAGAACATTCTCTGTGAATTGCGCATTTAGAAGCTTCATGCATAAACGCAGATGAGTGAGGCTGTGTTGTTGGAGCTACTGGACACAAAACAACCCGGCCTCTGTATCAAATATAAATATAGTTCAAGGCAGCAACGTGTGTCGCTCTTACATGGCCATGGGCCATAGTGTAAATCACTGGACATAATGTTAATTGCATAATGGATCTCTTAAAGGCAATGGCAGGTGACACTGTGATTGATTTAATCATTGTAACGCCAAACCACACCTATGCATAATGTAAGCCTTGTAAAGGGTAATGGAGGTGTTTTAGGGACTTAGGCTGTGGCACAAGATAGCAAATTGTACAGGGCCACACCTCTCACACAATACTGTATCCCCAAATTAAGGAAAAAGGGCCCCAGCCGCAAGATAGAGCCCCTCCATGATGATTGCTTTGCACGCTCGCTCGCTCAAAGCCTCAAGTCTCTCCAACAGGTGTGAGAGCTGCAGGCTTTTTTAGAGAGGCTCTTAAAAACAAAACTCTCAGTGGGACACTGGACCAAGAGAGCCTAGCTTGTTATGCTAACAGACTCATAATAAATGGCAGTGAGGGATTCCTCATGTGGTGTCTGGAGTGTCCATCATACAGGGGGCCAGGGGGCTCATTTATTGTGCGCTCCTGGCTGCCTGTCACTCACGTTGCATTGCTGTGAACGTAAGCCTCGCTCACTGGGGAGATGGAGGTTTAAACAGGTCCATCGCTAGACGACTCTAGACGACCCAGGAGGGACGTCAGGAAACCGGGAGGTCAAAGGGCAGAGTGACAGACAGAACGGGGAGGATATATAAACATTATGTCTTTGCACTTCACAAATATTTGGATAATTGGATCCAGATTTATACGATTGTGATCTTGAAAGAAGTGGTTATTATCCTCCTACATCTCAGACTTGTGTTCATGAGGAAGATGTCGGTGCTCAAAATGTCACACTGTTGCTGAAAAGGTCTTGAATTATGGGAGCAGGTTGGTGTGCAGAATAGATTTTTAAGTTTATAAGTTTCGGGTTGTGTAGTTACCGGGTTGTGGGGCGGCTGTGGCTCAGGAGGTAGAGCAGGTCGTCCAATGATCCAAGGGTCGGCGGTTCGAATCCCGGCTCCTCCTCTCTACATGTCTAAGTGTCCTTGGGCAAGACACCTAACCCCAAATTGCTCCCGATGTGCTGGTTGTGCCTTGCATGGTTGCAGCCGCAATATGTGTATGAATGTGTGTGTGAATAGGTGAATGTAATGCACTATGTAAAGCGCCTTGGATAAAGGCGCTATACCTGTATAAATGCACCATTTACCGTTTACCCTACCGTACCTTGCCCTGCCGAGTCAAAGGTCAAATGGTAAAGGTCAAATGATTCCACTGCAGAGGATTGCCAAAAACTGAACAAGTTTCTCAGTGGGACTTCAGGTTGACATCATCACATTACTGAAGGGAGTTGGCATTTGGCAAAACAGAGGATTTCAACTGCTCTTATCTAAGCATTTGTTATTGTGAGGCATGTTGTCTCTCTGTGTGTGTGTGTGTGCGTGTGCGTGTGCGTGTGCGTGTGCGCGTGCGTGCATGTGTGTGTGAGTGAGTGAGGGGCACAAATCTTTTCATCGGTTGTATACCAACCAACCATCCATTTCCTCTCACAGGGAGGATGATGGAAATAGCCGATCTTAAAGCTCACATTGCGTCGTAACGTGACACGTTGTGGCTTCTATTTTTGCTATTTTTATTTTATTATCTTTAAATACATTGTGATACAACTGTGTGAAGGATTTAGAATTGGTATTCAGTTGAGACAGTTGGTAATTATGTCCATGACTGGGATCTAGAATGTGTGGTCTTTATCTAGTATTACTAGGGCTCATTTTGGGGTGAGATGGGAGCCTGCATGCGGATACTTCTGAGAAGTGTGCTCTCCTCCTGTCTGTTGGATGAGCCCATGTGAGTCCGTTTACACTGAGTTATATTAGGCTAACAACAAGCTTACAAAGATTGTAGTCTAATATGGCCGGCCCACACTTCTAATGTGTATGAGCTGTATACACCACCACTATAAACTCATGATCCTCTAATCGGTATATACATTCACAGTTTTATGGTTTGTAGTCTATAAGCTCACCTCTTCTGATTCCTCACGCCCTAGCACTCCTTGTTACTTGTACACGTATCACGTTTGTACCTCACCCCGAAGCACCCCTATTTACTTGTAACACACCTCAAACCCTAGTGGCTCTCTTTCCTAGTATCACGTTTTGTCACCCATTTAGATACATGAAAGCTATTCTAGACCTATAGACACTTCCCATACTAACTTTTAGATAGTTCATGTTAAGGTTATTTAGATAGACATATATTTGCTTGTCCACATAATGTTTAGGGACAGCTGCTAGTTTTGATGTTTACCTAATCCTAGTTACTCTGAAGCACTTAATGTGACAATGTAATTGTTGAGTCTACCTACCACTTCACTCTGATTTTTCATGTTGTAAATCTTCAATTAATTGATCAATCGTTCAGTAGAATAATGGTAAATAATTCTGGTCAGTCATGCACATCGCTAGTAAATTATAGGGACATTGAACTGTACATTACACTGGTGCTTGCAGACTTGCAGAAATTGATACAGATGCAACACAGTGCTTGCATAGTTCAAGGTGCAGATCAAGCTTTATATGAGGTATTGTTAGTATTATTTTATATTGTGTATTAATTGTTCTTACACACATTTTTATTATTATAATTTGTTCTTCTTGTCAACATAGCATATGAAAACGCAGACTGGGATACATTTCACCTTCTTCCGTATGCGTACAGTAACTGTGCTCCATCTTGCCAATACAAATACAGCTCATATCCGGAAGTCATAGAACTCCATTGTTGTGTCCAAAAAAAAAACTAAATGTACAGTAATACATCATTTGGACATTGTACTTTTTCTGGGGACCAACTTTATGAAGTGACGCTGAGAGTTTTCAGGGTGTAAACAAGCACAAAAAGCATTGGCAATCACTTCCAGGAAATAATATAACAATGTTGTCCAGTTTGAGATGATGAGATTTGCCATTGCCAAGCAAAGTGTGGGACGTTTTCTCTTTTTTTGCCTTTATTGATAGTAATTAGTGAAGATAGACAGGAAAGTGGGAAGGAGAGAAGGGGAGAGACATGCAGCAAAGGTCGTCATGAACGGGACTCGAACACGCAACACGCCGTCAGACCAAAGCTTATATGTGGCATGTGCCTGGACCACTTGGCCAGCGGGCGCCCCAAGTGTGGGCCGTTTTGGGACAGGTTTGTTCGGACGACAATGCCCTACGAGTTCCTGGATGATATACTCAGGTAGATAAAATGCATTTTCCGTTCTTGGAAACACTGTACTTTTTTAGAATGGCTACTGCTCAGCCAATGCAAAATGCTTTTTTCCAGAGAAAACTATTAACCGGTCCATCATATGTATATGATGTAATAAATCGACACACTACACATCTTCATGTGTATATGATGTAATAAATCAACACACTACACATCTTGCACTGGACTACAAGGACAACATCACCACTTTTGGGGGGTTGCTAAATCGACTGTTGCAAAACAAGGCATTTAATCTCAGATTATCTTCAGGTCATTTCCTCGATTGGCACCTTTAGCAAGACAGGAAGTGCAGTCCAGACTCTTACATCACGTCTCTCTCTCTTGTAGAATGTGCTGCCATACAGTACACACACACACACACACACACACACACACACACACACACACACACACACACACACACACACACACACACACACACACACACGCACACACAATGCCAGCTCTGTTTGAGCTGTGCTGCTGTGTGGCTGTTCATTTAGAGCTGGAAGTCTTCAGGAGCATTTTGATAAGGCCAAGCAGGAGTCAGACCGCAATCACACAAGCTGCTTTTGTGTTCATGTAATGTGGGAGCCAGACGGGCTGTAATGCAGATAGACAGACTGGTTATAACCACCGTTGTCTCTCCACTTCAGAGTAATCATTATGTTCTTCTTCTAGCTATGAATAAAAAGGAGTCCGTGTTGCACAACTGGTGATTTAATCACAAAAAGTATACAAAAGAAACAAACGTGATCAGCCAGCGTTCTTGATCTGTAATCACTGTCCGTAGCAAACAAACAAAAATAATATATATCTTCCTCTGAATCGTGCAATCACTTCCCTCCACACCAAAACAGAAAATAAAACATAATAAAACATCTGCCATCCCATAATACTACTTGCCAGCGCGCTCAGCCCGCCAACTAGTTAAAGGAAGAAACATACCACCTGCAATATAATATTATGTACCCTAGGGTTACATGGTGCAGATAGACAGACTGTGGTCCAGATAGACAGGCTATAATGCAGATAGACAGGCTGTGGTGCAGATAGACAGGCTGTGATGCAGATTATAGACAGGCTGTGGTGCTCCAGACCTCCCAAAACAAACTGGTCAGGCTACTGCTTGGCCTCACTCCCAGAACCCACCCACCTCACCCTTGCCCATTTTGATAGGCTGGAATGGCTTTAGGGTTGACGACAGAGTACAGCATCTTGCAATGGGTCTCTTCCACAAGATTCAATACACCACCAAGATACCCATGTTGTACCTGTCTAAACTCTTCCTTGACGTCGATGAAGTCCATGATCACATCACCAGAGGGTGTTCTACAAACCATGTGACACCCAGATTCTGCTCAAACAAGGGATTCAATTAATTTAGCTCCTATGCCACTAAAATGTGGAATATGCCCTACCAACATCCATTAAGAAATGTGTATCCCTTCACTACTATGCCTGCAATTTGAAACTTGCCACCATAAAAAAGTCATACAGTATACTAATTACATTTACATGTCTGTTTGACTGTACCCTGTACTAATTAAATTTACATGTCTGTTTGACTGTACCCTGTACTACATTTACATTTCTGTTTGACTGTACGCTGTACTAATTACATTTACATTTCTGTCATTTACATCAAAGTATTATTGATTGATTGAATCGAAAGTATTCAATCAATCAAAAGCCCTGCTATACTAGACTCAGACTGTTCACTGAGGCACCTGTCTGTTTGCCTCTCTCACAGACTGTACCAGTCAAAAGAATGGTATTTGTGACCATGAACATTTCTACTAATGCTTCAGGAACATCTTGCTGCCCTGCCCAGCCATTCTCAATCCATTTAGCTAACAGACAGACACAAACAAACAACCTGTCATCCCAAGCATCAGGATGCCAAGCAGCAGAATAGGGAAGCCAAACCTGTATTTGTGCGTGCGTGCGTGCGTGCGTGCGTGCGTGCGTGCGTGCGTGCGTGCGTGCGTGCGTGTGTGTGTGTGTGTGT
>OOFJ01111899.1:0-16552 GCA_900323375.1 Benthosema glaciale
AAGAGAGAGAGAGGGGGAGGGAGATACAGCACAGAGAGAGAGAGGGAGGGAGGGAGGGAGATAGAGTGGGATTTTTCTTTTCTTACCCAAAGGCGCTTCAGCTATAAATATCAAACTGGAAATTCTTTGATTTGCAGATGAAGACGAAGGCCGCCAGAGGAGGTAGAGGAGTAGAGGAACAGGCAGCTCAAATTGTTGCTGTTCTGAATTCACTCACGGATGATGAGGGAGGGAAAGACATTACTCTGTTTTTACACATGCACGCGCATATGTGCATGCATGTGCGTGTGTTTGGGTATGTGATGCTGTAGTTAGGAAGGAAGGTGTCACCTGGTTTGAATACAGGAGGGATGAAGTCAAATTAATGTCTCTTTCTCTTTGAAGTTATCTACACATCACTCATACACACATGCGCACAAAACTGGATATTCATATCTTTGTGCGTGCGTGTGTGCGTGCGTGCGTGCGTGCACATGTGTGCGGCTGCGTGCATACATGCCATGCATGTGTCAGAATACGGACAGGCACTTCAGTTTTAATAAAGTGAGGGCCTTTCAAACATTCCGGTGCGCATACGGCTGTAATCTCCTCTAAACAGGTGTTTGTGATTAGCCCTGCACCGTGCTCTGCATACTGACACTTGAATAGGACCAGGCTATATACCAGGCACGCCACCAATGGCTTCCATTCAGTCCGCGCCATTTAACTGCCCGTCCTCGCAGTGCCAAGCTAGTACAGAGAGCACACCCTGGCCGGCGCTTTGCATTTTGTTTGCTTTCTTTTAGCGGGAAATTAATTTTATTTTCCTCCAGCCCAGTACTGTAATCATCTACACATTGCATTTCTTATAGCGTGTGTATACGCTCCCTGCATGCTAATGTCAAAAACTGTACAAAAGTGTACCGCAGTGTATGCAGTGTTTGATCTGAGGACAGATGGTAAATCCTTAGTGGAAATGGGGAGGCCGTCGAATACGCCTTTTGGGGTTGCATCAGGAATTATTCTTTTGGGCCTCATTTGATCAAAACAGTTTATGAATAAATATACAAAACTAAATGAACACAATTATTTGCACATTAATAATGAACCACGCCGAAGGTTATACATTACAGTACGTTGACTCATTCATAATGCTCGGATCTATTCCGTTTGCAATCGGTGTCTGGAAATGGAATCAACTGTTGATTTCTGTCTAAGAGACATAACATGATTATTAATTCAGGCTCTTGTAAATCCAAAGTGTGGCATAAGATTCTACTCGTGTTTTCATGTACTTGAAAAGTGAACCGGTTCCAGTACAAGTACAAGTACAAGTACAAGGTGATTACTGTCTTAGTGTAGTAACACTTTAGTTACTAGTTACTTTGTATATTTTTATTACAAAAAAACAAATTACCCACTTCAGCCCGATATGCATTTCGGCCATTTGAAAATAGCCGATATACAAGCTCACAATGCGTCACGATGCGATACATAGGCCTACTGTGCTGAGCTTGTATAGATTTACTATTTTCAAAATATTTTATAATGTCTCTACAACTGGATGTTTTCACACTCCATGTTTGATTAATTGAATGAACAGTTCACAGAAAAGTGCACAGGAAAATACAGTTCAAGTCTGCTAGAAGAGGATTTTAATCCAATAAATTCTATGGCTTGTTTCCATTGGGATCCTTCATATTCAATTCATCAGAACATTTAATGACATATACAACTAGAGAAAGTGCCCTTGTGGGCACAGGTCTCCACCAGGATAGTGTGTGATGTTGGCAAAATGTTTAGGAGTAATATAAACATGTGTAGCGATCTGCATTTAATTTGGATAAAATCACGGAAATCACATGATGAGTTCATGATTTGCGGCATTTTGTTTGAAACAGAGCACTCCTTCGAACTTTGAAAGCCAATCTTAGCCAATCAGGATGGAGTCTGAAAAATCTGAAAGACCCGTCTTGATCGCAAGTGTACCGATTTTCGTGAAGTTTTGATAAAATCTGAAGGAGTAATATTAGAATATGTGTTTTACATATGTCAGCCTCCTGGTGGCGCTATAACAGGCTAATGTGAAAACTTTGGAGCAGAGGTTCAGCTCTGGCATTCAGTGAGTGTGTGTGCAGAGTATGGCTGCGATCAAGCCAACAGTGTCAGAGATTAGCTGTTAACAGACAGACGGACGGACACACGGACGGAGGGCAAAACAGTCTCTCCCCATGCCTTCGGCCTGGTGGAGACAAAAATATACACACTATGATATATATATACGGGTATATATATCAAAAAACATCATAAAACATCATATATATATACGGGTAGATATCAAAAAGGGTAGGGATTCACATTCCTTTACGACTGTTTATTGGTAGTGTGTTCCACATTTTTGTGGAATAGGAGAACAAAATTAACCCCTTGTTTGAGCCAAATATGGGTTGAACGTGATTAGTGGATCTCCCTCTGGTGTTGTAATTGTGGACGGGGTTGACATTTAGGAAGTAGTTTATTTTTTCTTTTTTTTTAGCTGGCCAGGGGGAGGCAGTTTAGAGACCAGAATTTTAACAGGTGCATGGGTGTCTTTGTGATGTAGCATACCTTGTAGGCCAGGCCCATTGCACATGTGTCCATGTGACTTCAGTGGAATGAATGACGTTCACTGCCTTGTTTCTACACAGTATTTTAAATATGCATTCACACGCATTCAGAAAGTAGACGCCAAAGTTAATTGCTATACTAAACTTTTTGCATCATTAAAATTGTGGAAATGTTTTTCTTTCCCCTTCACATCATCACCTCATTATGCAGATTCAATACAACAATGTTTAGATAACTGTAATGTTTGGAGAAATGAGTTTTAGCTTCATGCATTATTTGTGTTTTCACAGTAATGTATGTTTTTACATACAGTACGTAGGCCTAAGTACTGTAGTGTTTAGCATACAGTAACCATGCAACCGGCTACCGGAGCTCTGTTTCAGCGATAGATAGATTTTTTTATTTTTGTGTCATGCACCAGTGGTGCCCAGCCCACACGGACTTATAGGACACACCATACAAAGCATTGCATCAATCTTGCATAATATTGCAAAAAAAAATAATAATAATTTATCAAACTCCATTTCCAGCGAGCCCAGTTTACATAAACAGAACATTCTGCCTTTTTTTCCAAGCTCTAACTAAGAAATCTGAGAGGGCACACTTTCTGTCCTCCTCAGGGGTACCCAATGAATCTACCCCTTTCCAAAGTTAATTGGTAAGGTCCCAGAATGCAACTGTGCACTTTTTGGTGGTTTCTCCCCGCAGTTGGACAGAAACCACCACACTCTAAAATGTAATTTTGTATTTTTTCAGGAAATGAAAAAACAGGTCTTGCCACAGTCTTATCATAATACAGTGCCTGTGCAAATAGAAAACAATTTCACAGTGTAAATGTGCATCATGTATATTAACAATTTTCTGCCAAGACATTTTTCAGAATAAAGGCAGAATAGAGTGCCAAGTAGATGAGGCCGATTTTACTCTGAAAAGCCACACCTTTCATTTCCCCCCAAAACCGAGAGGGGAATTCATCCATTACTACCTTGCACTAATAAGTCTTATCTCTTTCTAGAAGCATTAATATTCCAAACGAGAATGAAGTGAGAAATGACTGATCAATTCTGAT
The DNA here is from genome assembly GCA_900323375.1 of Benthosema glaciale. NCBI lineage: Eukaryota > Metazoa > Chordata > Actinopteri > Myctophiformes > Myctophidae > Benthosema > Benthosema glaciale. The sequence goes on from OOFJ01111899.1 coordinate 3,656, forward strand.
CAAAACCGTGGACAGCGCTGAAGATTAAGAGATAATGATGAAGATTGTTGGTCCGTAAACCATGATGTGAATGGCTGCATGCACAGCAAAACAGCTCTGGGACAGATGAGCAAGGCGTTGCCTAGCAACATCTGTCAAAAAATGGATTTTAGCAATCACGTTTTTTATCATTAGACGTGTCCACACGTCCTGGGCATAATAAGTGGACAATGTTAAAGATTTTTAAAAGCCACTCTTCATTTTCAGTTCATCAGCTAACTCTTCAACTTTATTACTCTGAATCTGTGGGGGGAAATACGCAAAATCAACCAACCTTCAAATTAACTTGAACCACTAGCCACATTTTTTTCCATGTCTGTGTACCCAAGTTCATTAATGAAACATGCTGTCCTCAATAGCGAAGGGGTCAACCTCGCTCCTTCTCTTAGCTTAGGAGTTATCTTGGTTCTTTGCTTAAAAAGTGTCTCTGAGCAGCTTTGTGATAAGGTCTTGAGAGGGAAGCCATTTTGGAGGACTGCTACTGGTAAGATAAGAGACTCTGTGGAGACGGCCCCAGGAGTGTATCCCCGACAACCCAATTTTCAGAATTTTATGGTCTGCACAACAGCAGATTTGTAGTTGGTGGATGAGGATATACGCGATGCCCCAAACCTCGCAGAGAGTGAACTTTCGAATCTGCCACGGAAACTCCCAATTGATTCATATTTCACACCCGTTGAACAGGAAACGATAATAAACAAATGGAAAAAATACATTCCACGTATTCAGTAAAAGAAAAGGAATACCTCAGTTGCAGCAAAGAAAAGGGAAATCACATGGACAAAGTTGCGGCTAGTGGATCGAGTTAATTTGTAGGTTCATCTTGGGGCTTTCCATATATATTTTTCTCCCCACAGATTCAGAGTAATGAAGCTGAAGACTTAGCTGATGAACTGAAAATGAAGAGTAGCTTTTCAAACGTGAAACGCTGTCTTGATATTCATGCACATTTACACTGTGAAATTATTTTCTATTTGCACAGGCCTTCCTTATCTATATGTACGGTACATGCACTGTATTATGATCAGGAGTCCACGTGACATGATACATGTTGTAAAAACATCAACTTAAAAGCTGTGCATTTAAGTTAGAGTATGATAATACAATATAACTAGTACAGCTACAGTGGTTGGAGCCTGGTTTCCTTACTCGACCCTGGTGTCGGGTAGGACACCTACTACATGACAAGTAGTACTGCCTAAAGCTCATACAGTAGTCTAAGACTACTGTAGTCTAAGATATCACTCCCATGGCCAAGTGTTGGATTTCTTCTTGCGTGAGCGGTAGATATTTGTTCTTCCCATGTAGGAGACACAGGTTTGAAACCCTGGCTGTTACATTTTTGCTATTGTTTCTTTCTGTCTCTTGAGCAGTGCTTCTCAAAGTGTTGTATGGGCGGTGCTTAATTTGTAAAGTATTAGGTGCCAGAGCTCGTGAATCCGACTAAAAGTGCATTTGAGGTGACAGACAGAGCACATTCTAGATTTCCCGGTGCACAGCTGGCATACCGGAGCCGAGGGTACAGGAATCCTCACAGACACTCCAGCTACTCTATTTGCATAAACCTGTTTTATTCTTTGGCTATTATAAAACAAATTGGGCTTGAGTGTCTCCTCCACACTACCGGGAGGAAAGCTGCAGTTGAAGGTTTGATGGAATGCATTTGTTTGCACATAAGTGCTGTGAACTTTCCACTGCTGTGAACTTTCCACTGCCTCTTATCAGTGGTCGGATTCTTCTGGAGCCGACCGACCTGCCCGCATACTGGCTTCTATCAATGTGACATTGTCTATAGACGCATATGCAGACGTCACACTGTTAAGAACTGTAAGAAACCGACCACTCATGCAATGTAAAGTGGTCACAGCACTGATGTGTAAAAATGTTTCCATCAAACTTCCAGATGCTGTTTCCCTCCCAGTGTAGAAGAAGTAGGATTAGGTTTAGGTTGTGTCAACTTGTGTGTAAACAATAATAGCGATTCTCAAAGCATTTGTCCCCCATACTCCACCTCCAGTCACAGAGGGAGTTTGCTATGCTTGATCGTGCAGCCGTAGTCCCTCAAACGTAATACTTTCTGTGCCGGCTAGCACATTAGCATGTATGAAGGTAATTATAACTTTAAGAGAAGGATCTGTCTCACTAGGGTGCATCTCTGCGTCTCACCAGCCAACACACAAGAGGAGGTTGAATGAACTGAAGCCAACGCTCCCAAAAACAACCCATCTATAGTGTCTCCAAAAGTGCTTTCACTTCTGCCTGCACCACAATCAAATCTGTCGTACAAACCAGCTTCATCATAAGTTCAACCTGACAGCCACAAGCCTTAACAGCCCTGGTTATATGGGTATAATAGGCAACCCAGCTTGGAAGAGATCTGAGCTCTTGAGGATCACACTTTTCCACTTTATGACATGTCCAAAACTCCAGTGACTGCAAGGTCAGCGTTAGATCAAGTTAACCTGTCTGCTGGTAGCAGCGATCAGAGGAAGTTGCCATAGTAACAGACACAGACCTTCTTCTGCCAGTTCCCTAGTCTTGGAAGAGAAAATCCCACCATTTCCCTAAAATTTGGTTCAGCTAAATCCAGTTATCTCGCTAATCCTGCTGTCTGGAATACAGCCCAGAAAGTAGTGACTGTGTCACAATAATACCAGAACATGTGCACATAGGAGGCAGTTGCTGAGTACCAATTATTGCGTGTGTCTGTATGTCGGCAAGGCTTGTCTTGAGTCTGCAAGCAGGTGTCAAGTATCTGTACACTATCTGTAAGAATGTACAGTAACAATATGGGTGACCAGATGTACCGAATCCCGGCAAATGTCTCTAAAACAGGTCCCGGTTTTCAACATAATACTTGTTTAAACAAATGCATTTTGTGTCTTCAACACTGAGGCTGATGTTTGTCAATCAGTCATGAACACCTAACTGTATATGTTGCATATACATGTGCGCATGCATGAACGTGCCAGCATGGGTGTGCGCATGCACAACAAACATGCACATTTTATTTAAGGGTACCGGTTTGAGCGGCTGAATATAATGGTAGCTGGTGGGCAGAGATAAAAACATGACTCTGCACCATCGCCAATCAGAAGGTGATTGGGAGGTACTGGTGTTTAGTTTTAATGGTGCACTCTACTGTTGTAAGAGAGAATTTCTGAATAAAGGAGAGAACCAAGTTCACACAGGATTTGGAATGAAAGTTGAGACTAACAAGCTGCGGTGGATGGATACTGTAGTTTGCAAAAAAGAAAGAAAAAAAAAAACATTTTACTATGTTATAAGAGCAGTCTGAATTTTAAGATAAAACAAGACATACTGTAGTGGTTCTGTTTCATCTACTTCTGAGGACACAGGCATAGTCGCATAATGTCCAGACATACAACAGAGGAAAACTATTCCGCTCTAGATGGTGTGACCTTTGGTCATGCAGTTTAAAATGAATTGCATGACGTAATTTGTAGTGAGTCTGTCATCCTTCTACAATGAATGGTTCACAATATGTATGTACGGCAATGTGTTAATCAATAAACTACCTTCTTGAACATTGGCCATCAGATTGCCCTTTGCGGTATATCAGATATTGAGTTAGGGTTCCATTAAATTTCACAGATTTGGGATTAGATTAGATGATGATGGACTCACACAATGTACTGTACACATGAGCCCTAACTCAATATCACACACACACACGCACACGCACACACACACACACACACACACACACACACACACACACACACACACACACACACACACACACACACACACACACACACACACACACATACGCACACGCACACAAACGCACACACGTAGCCTTGTAACAATAGTTTGTAATCACATTGCAGCTCCACTAAGTATAAAGCAAAGTTAAACTGTTGTCAGCAGTATTTTACAAAAGATTCCAATCAGCACATATAGGTGCAGATCGGGCAGTTTCGTGTCTTTCCCTCAAACCAGGCAGTTTTTGCAGTCTCTTTTGAACAGACAATGCAATGGAAGTTTCAAACAAGTGGAAAAAACTTCAAGCAAGAAAAACTTTGATTTGAAAGTTTTGAATTCATGGCGATTTGTTTTGTTTTTGTTTTGTGGCATTCCTGAGCCAATACTTTTCATGACCGGCAAGGAGACTCAAAGAATCTCAAACTCCTACTGAGTCTCCATACTGACCCGATGACCCGGTCATTAAATTATTGCCTCAGGAATGCAACAAAAACAAAACAATCTCCATCAATTCAAGGCTTAATGTGTCATCGACGTGTCATCGATATAATTAACGAGTCATTATTTTTGAATAATCTCAGGCCGAAGAAACCGTGTGAATATCCGATGGAAAATAAGAAAGTAATTATTCACTCTGAAATGAGCAGCGTGTGGAGAAGAGCCCTGCGGGGAGGCTGTTAAGAATTTCCCCTCCTGATCCACACGTAGCACGGCTGTCCCGAGATGAAACCCCGCCGACGACCCCCCTGCCGGGCCCTGCTGCTACTGATTCTTCTCCATGCAGTCCACTCCCCGGGGGCCTCACTTAATTCTGTCGTCCTCAGTGAAGAGTCTACTTCACAGTTTACCGCTGTTTTGAAGAGTGTTTCCTCACAGAGGAAATGGCCTTCTATGGACCGTGTTCATGTTCAACACGTCAGCCCCCTCCCAGGGTGAAGTGATCCGCTGCCCCCTGCTGTTTCCTTGTGGTCAAACCCTGAAACCCTGCAACAGTTAACTAGTAGCTGAAAGACATGTTTTTATGGGCCTTTAACACCAAACAACTGTATGTCGTTTTAAAATGACTTATAACTACCGTGGTGGATGACATCGTTTACATCACTTTCAGATTCTTGACAGCCCTTCAAAACCCATCAGACATCTTGGATGTCGCTCACCCTCAGAAAGTTTAGTTATGAATGTAGATGATGAGGAGTTCATAACGAAGCTGACGCTATGTGCAAGGCTAACTGTCATTACCTGAGGTGGTAATGTACAAATAACTCACCTCCTTTTAATTAATAATCGAGTCAAATTATCCATATTTCCTATTGCATGCGTATTTAGTTTTACACTGTGGTGCCTATAATAGTTTTTTTTTTTTTAGAATGCCAATCTGTTCTATAATCACTTCTGCTTTGTAGAATGTTAACTAGGCACAGCAGGGTTCTCGTCACAAGCTCCATGTTGCTGTCTGTGGGATCTAGTCAACAACTCCAAGGTCTATTCTCTTTCTGTCTAGACTCCAGCTGGTTCTGCAATACCATTGATGTTGTTATGTCATTGAAGTGTAGCTTGTAGCAATGTGACCATTCAAGGACAGCATCTCTGTTAGAGTGGACGGCACTGGACCCTATAAGAACTATCTTGAGTGAGACTGGGTGGTGCTCGGGTGGGTGCTTTTGCACTGTTGGGGCCCGAGCCCTGGTCAGGAGGCCAGGGGCCAAAATAATTCCACACTTGGTGCATACAATGGTGCCCTGTGTACAAAAAGGAACATCATTACAATGATGATTTTACATACATGATGTAGACAAGGTACCCAAGATCAAAAACTAATGTCGAACACACGTGAGTGAACCTTTAGAGACACCAGTTGTACGTGTTTTAAAGTACTATCAAGAACTCAGCACCAACTGAATGACAAACAGAGTTTAAATACAAACAAATCAAGGCAATCACATTAAAACAAAAGTCAGGTGAGGTGGTTAACAATGGGTGTGGCAGGTAATAAGGAGGCGGGGAAAACAAAAGCAAATGCAAGGCCAAAACAATGTTCAAACTGGCCACAAGAGGGGCACCACAAACCCAATCCATGTACCGGTATATGACAATAAGCAGGCCTTTACTCCTTCCAATATAAACTGTCACGCCCAATAACCACTTGAACCTTTCTGCAAAAATATCAGATCTAGAAGGTCACAGAATGAGTGACAAGACCACATTTATTTATTTATTTTTGTCTTTTTTTAAAGGAAGGAACCTTGATTTAGTTAGAGTTAGTTAGAGTTAGAGTTAGAGTTAGAGTTAGAGTTAGAGTTAGAGTTAGAGTTAGAGTTAGAGTTAGAGTTAGAGTAGTCAGACCCAGTATATGGGCAGTACAGTACTGCATATGGGCAATTTGGGCATATTTTGTTTGTTTATGGTACTGTCTGTAGTGCTGTGGGCGTGGTCCATTATGGGTGAAGTCTTAATACAGTATAGGTTATGGCTAAAGGAGAGTATGCTGTAGCTATGTACTGTATGGTGTCCAGACATTATAATCGCAGTGAACTCATAGATGGCTGATGTCATAGACTGGCCACATGAGGTCTGAAACGCGACGCCGTTATCAGACCCGGTCTTGTTAATGTCTTGTTAACGCCTGCCAGGTTCTTTTAAAGTTGAATGACAACCCTTGGCCCTGACTGCTATGCAATCACATGTTATCCAATCAAATCTTCAAAGTATTTGAAGCAGAGTGAGCGCAGTCCACTTTATCATTGTATCTTTCATCATGGAGTTGGTCTGATGGAAAATTGAGAGTGAAACTGCTGGAAACGAGTGAGGGGAGGGGGAAAAAAAGCGCTAGTGGGATTCGGTCCCCCGCACCAGCCGGTATTTCTTAGTCACATTCATATTTTATGTCACATCATTTCTGAAGAACTGCTTTAACTGGATATTCCGAATTGAGCAGCAGCTGTCCTGCTCTGAACTACATTGGTCATTGGTTGATGTCTCTTTGTTTTATTGTTCATTTTCATTATTTATTTATTTTTAAGCTGTAAGACATGTAAATCATGTTCATTGTTTATTCCCCCTCCCGCCATCCAGGGACACCAACCGTGCAACACAACAAAATTACATCCCACATAAATACATAAGTGGAGGGAGAAAAAAAGAGAAATACATACTGTACTGTAAGTAAAGTGAAATACAAATATAGATGAGAAATGACAAAAACATCACTGCTACCACTGCTAGTGAAGATAGCATGACTAATTCTTTTAATATTTCTTTTTTGTACAGCTAGGAAAAGCTGTCAACAAACAGACACTGCAACTAGTCGTCACTTTCTCACTGTTCTCCTTATTGGCTAAAGGCCAGCTGAGCCAAGCCCCCCCATCTGAGCCAAGCCCCCAGAACCGTCTGTGAAGCTGCCGTTGCCTGTTGGTCAAATTTGGTATGCAAGGCTTTTGCATTTCAACGGTCTGCACGAAACCCTAGTGTGCCTGCTTGGTGCCCAAAACAGACACAGACGCACTTGTTTTCTTTTTATTGGTAGCAGGGGTGACGTAAACACCCACTGTAATGGCTTCCTTTTCTAAACCATGAGTGCAATTGGCGGAAATAAATACTCAAATCTTTTAAATTAGGAAATTCTCTCAGGACTCTGTAAAGTTAAAGTACCTCAAGATGGTACAATACTTTAGTAAATGTAGCATAATCAGTTACTTCACACCATTGCTTCCTAGTGGAGTTTGTGTAGTCGTTGTTGTTGCCAGGCAACGACATTGACCGGGTGGGGGGTGACATAATCACAGTGTAATGCTTCATTTCTAAACTTGTGTAGCAACATTTAACAACATGCTTAGTCTCAGTTATGTGGAAGAATCATGACAAGACTTGTTGTTCCATAAGATGTGAAAAGTCACATTTTTGTTTGTGGGTGCGCATGTGTGTGCATCTTATTTCTTCCATTTAACTTTTTGTGTTTTTTTGTTTTTCGCAAATGACCTACAAGTGGTGCTAAACATGGCTTGAAACATGGTGCGAAGCGGTGCGTTTCATGCTTGTCGATCTACTTTTGATGGCTGAGAAGTAACAGTTTTTGAACAAGACTTAGACAAAGACGATATCCGCTTCCATCCAGTAATGGTTTGACGCGCTGTTTCACCAAATGTGAAATTGAAATTAAATGTAGCCTTTAAGTCTGGTTGGATGTGGTTTATATAATGAAATCTGATATTCCCGCGTGGAGGGAAAAAAAGAAGAAGAAAAAAAGCCAAAGCACTTTGAACAGAGCAAAAGAAAATATTATTAGAAGGATTAATGCGCGGCTTCTGCAGTCACATATATCACAAAAGAATGAAGTAGTGTGAAATCAATATTAGTTACATTGGTATGCTCATAAAGCCTCTGGCTACTAAGTCAATTAAAATACTATGCTGATTGGTGGTCGTCTGGGATGAGTTCTACTCCCTCTGTGAGTTGGCATATTTTCTTCTAAGCTTACTTGCCCCCAGAGATACTGCAGGGGAGCAGCCAAATCCTTTTTTGATGGCTACTTTTTTTCTCATGGCTGCCCACCTTCTCCAGGCACTTTATTTGGCAGTTCTTCAAAATCAATCTGCTCTTTAGCCACTTGAGCTCTATTTCATATCGGTCATTTGTCAAATATAATAGCAGACTTACAAGTGACAACAGCTTGTCGGTAATCTGTTTAAGTGCTATATTGTGGACATTTTGAAAAACACTCACATTTTCAGGTTTTAACTGTATAAATCAAATATATCTAATTCAGTGGCCCCTCCTTGAAAAAAAAAAACCTGATGGCTTTGGAAAATCGTCAGCAGGATTCTAAGCAGCACATGCACTATGTAAGAGTGTCAGGAGAAACAGCGGTTGGTTATGTATTGTTATCCAAGCGTGACAGTGACGTAAACCTGTGTGCTCTGTCAGTCGGGGGGCATGCTCTCCAAAAAAAGACACGCTTGTCTAAGTTCGCTTGTGAGACCACATGCTTCGCTACACTGTATGAAGCTAGCGCTACAGCCCGGGGACCTTGCGCTGTGTTAAATGCTATTCTGTGTTTGCCTGGGGACCGTGAGCCTGTTTAATACGAGAGTAGACTTTAGTATTGGGACTTAAACTCTTGTCAGCTAAATACTAAAGTAGTCTTTAGCGATGGGACTCACTATCCACAAGCTAAATGCTACGGTCCTCCGTCAATCCTGGGACTTTGGAAAAGCATGCATTCTTGTTATAGTGCGTTGTGGGGCTTTGGGCCGCCTGGCACTGGTGTTCTGAAACTGAAGTGCTTTTAGTGCTCAGAAGGTCGCTGCTCGTTGCCTGTTGAGAGACTGTTCTTTACATTGCGATGGCGGGTATCAAGAGAATATTATATGCTGTGTCTTCTTCTCCAGAGTTACTGTGCTGTTGCCATGGCTGGCTCTGTTAACAGCGATCAGCGAGTGTATGTCTTTGTTTGATGTGAAATGACTTTGTGTATATAATTGATGAGACAGTTACAGTATATTGTGGGGGAGGGGGGTCAGGCTTCGATCTAAAGTTGGCAAGTATCAGAGTTGAAGTTCCCTAAGAAATCAAAAATATACGCAATTATTTTTTTAATGTGAATGTGCCAAACTGTTGTGAGCTTGTCTCGTCTCCAGTAGTCCCTCCCTAAAAAATGTGTCGGAAATGTCAGTGTGTTTTTGTCCATTATAGCTTAGTTTTTTTATTTATTATTTTGTTTCCACTAGTGAAAAAAACATAGTCAAGAAACATTTTTCGGCATAGTTTTAGTCAACAATATCTACACTGCTCTCACGGTTAAACCACAGTAAGGCAAAGTTATTTAGGAAAATGAGCGATATGACACGTTGTGAGCCTGCCAGGTCAGCTTTTTCATCGCAGTCAGGTTGATACCTATTGTCTCCATTATTCCATTCTTTTTTTTTTTTCTTTTTTTTTTTGTAAATACATGCCCTACTTCATCATGAGTGTTTCAGGCATATTAGGCCTTTCCCTGTGTTTATATAACAAAACAATAAATATGATGTGTTGTTTTAGCCATCAGTAGTGCGGTGGTGTAGCGTTTGCTACTTTTAAAATGGAATCCTGAAAAGTTTTGGACGTAATGATCCTTTCCTCTTTTTGCCCAAAACTTTTGCAGAGCTTTTCTGTATGCGTTTTAAATGACACTGGAATGTTCTGCCGCGTGGCTGTTTGTTACTGAGCATCTGGTGCGCATTTGCTGAGCATGCTGAGAAGCTTTTTCAATGGCCAATAATGTTGCTTATTTAGTGCCCCCCACCCCCACCCCCTCTTATTCATTTATCTTTCTTTCCTCCGTGGTTTTTCAAGCTGGTGTTCATGTGTAATATTCAATCCACGAACACAGCGGTACCAATAAAGCACTGGGTCCAGACTCTAGACTCTCCAGAGTGCAGGGGCTGTGAGCTTGTAGATGTATTTAAAATGCAATAAAATCACAGAGTTACAGCAGGTCGAGAATACACACAATGAAGTCCTGGCTATGACTTATTTCCATTGTGGTTCCTCTCGCAACAGTGAATACGTTAAAAACACATTACAATATAAAACAACTGGCAGTAACATGTATAAAAAACAAGCACTCCACTATCGTTCCCTGCTTAAAAGACCTCAGGTCGGCTGTCAGTTCGACACTGGTTTCAAGCCATTTCGTCCCCATGTCCCCAAACCTCCCCATCATCCCTTTGCAAGTTTTGCTGCCAGCCGGACCCAGTTAAAGTTTAGCCACTTTGGTTTGTTTGCACTCTTCGTGCGAGATCTAACCCCTAAGTGGGATGGCGCTGTACTTAGCGGCCGCATTTTGTCAGGCCAAGTTAATGTAGCAGTTCCATCCTCACTGACCTACTGCATGAAATATTAACGCCGCCTCATCGCCCACAGCTTCGGCCTCCATCCTCTTGTCTTCCTCGTGCTCGTCCAGCCTGCATGGGCGCCTGTCTGCCGTTCCCTTGTTTCTCTCTTTTGTGTTATGCCTAATTTATGATCCGTTCATACACTGATGTTGCACACTGGAAACAGCCGATACACACACTTACAACTCATTGCTTATGCGATGTGTTGAGAGCTTTTGGTTGATTGTTTGATTTTTGTGTTACTTTGTTTTTGTTACTTTCATCGGTGTATTTCATTTTGCTTTTCGACTGAATTGCTCTCTCCTTTCTCAGTGTTTGCGATAGGCCTATGTCTAATATTATATGATCCGTCATCTGACATATTCTCACTTCCAAACGTAGCTCTGAGCGTAATGTTCAATGAGGAGGTTCTCCCTCTCACACTTTGATCTTGATTTGCTGGAGCTGCTTCACAAACATTCTTTCATTCACAACTTGAAGTGTGAGCACTTCTAAGCCAATTTGACAATCTGACAATCTGACAGTCAGCCAATCTAATGATTGGGCCCCACCTTTAAAGTGTGAGAATGTGAATGTGTATGAGAACAAGTGACAACTGAAAATAGGCAACCATAGAGGTTCTGGGAGCTACGTGGCCCTCACGCCTACGTCATACGACATAGAGGTTCTGGGAGCTACGTGGCCCTCACGCCTACGTCATACGACCATAGAGGTTCTGGGAGCTATGTGGCCCTCACACCTACGTCATACGACCATAGAGGTTCTGGGAGCTACGTGGCCCTCACGCCTACGTCATACGACCATAGAGGTTCTGGGAGCTATGTGGCCCTCACACCTACGTCATACGACCATAGAGGTTCTGGGAGCTACGTGGCCCTCACGCCTACGTCATACGACCGATGCGGCTGATCTAGAAGCCGATCTACAAGCTCACAACTTGGCTGCAATGTGTTGTGAGCTTGTAGATCAGCTATTTTCAGAGCGCAATCAAACATAAAATGATTTGTCTTTTATAGGTCTGTTGGATCTCTTCTCCACTAGTCTAGCACTAACATTTTATCTAGTCATAGCCTTAGTTTTAGTCATCCTAGCTTTTCGTCAGTGAAATAAGGTATTGACGAACATGTTTGAGGGGTGCTAGCCATTCCTATGTCCAACCTTAAGGGTTTGAGTGTAAACACAAACATTGAATGCCATTGCCAATGAATGGCCAATTTTGAGTGTCTGTGAAAACACTAACATTGAATCCCATTGGCAATGAATGGCCAATTTTTTATATTTGTGTAAACACAAACATTGTGTAAACACAAACATTGAAGTCAAAGGTAAAGATGCAAATTGTGATTGGCCAAAATTAGATGATGTATTATGATAAGACGAGCGGCCCTCACTTCAGGCAGGTGTGATTTTTGAGCGGTGCCTCCACTCCATTACACAGCTACTGTACGTGTATCCGTATGTCTATCTCTGTGTCCGAGTGTAGCAGAGTGGCTCAGAGCCTCTGCCTGATGGAGACCAGAGTTCGAATCCCGGCCGTTACATTGGTGCCGTGACCCGGATCGGGTTTCCCCGTGGGAGGAGGTCAAAAGGGGGGTGAGTGTAGCTCAGAACCTCAGCCTGATGGCCTCAAAAGTCTAATATCGCCCCCGGTCCATAGGGATATCCCTTTGGTCTAGTCACTCTAGTGGTTAAGATGTTGGACTTTCACGCGGGAGACCCGAGTTCGAATCTCGGGTGTTACACGAGCACGGACGTCCGAGCACAGACAGCTGCAATACTTAAAGTGGCCTAATACAACAGTATAGAGTAAAGTGGGCACGTTCCTTGGGGTCTGGATGTTCCAGGGACCCCCACATGGACCCCCTGGGGACCCCCACACTGTAACTCTGGCTCGCCGGAACCGGGCCGGCACCCTGTTGCGCGTGCGTTCCTTGGGTTCTGGATGTTCCGGGACCCCCACAGGGTAACTCTTTTCTCCAAGATTTTTACCCCAAAAATAATCTAGTACAGTAGAGAATACAGTATACAGAGCATGCACAGTACAGCACATTGACTGCAAATACATATATAGTTTTGTTTTAATGTAAATCGTTTTTTGTCTGGATTAAGAGCATCTGCTAAAGGCCTAGATTGTAAAATGTAAATTGTAGTAGCAGCGCTCAGTTCTCAGTTTCAGTGGACAGAACCAACTCTGGCTCTAGATCTGTGTCTTCCTCGTCCAGCCAGAGTGGCTCATGTCGTCTTTCATCGCTTCCCCTTT
>OOFJ01111904.1:0-13530 GCA_900323375.1 Benthosema glaciale
TGTGTGTGTGTGTTTGTGTGTGTGTGTTTGTGTGTGTGTGTGTGTGTTTGTTTTTGTGTGTGTGTGTGTGTGTGTGTGTGTGTGTGTGTGTGTGTGTGTGTGTGTGTGTGTGTGTGTGTGTGTGTGTGCACGCGCGCATATTCGTGTGCGTGCATGTGTGGTGTGTGTGTGTGCGTGCATGTGTGCATGTGTGTGCGTAGGTGTGTGCATGTGCGTGTTTGTGTGTGCACGTGCGTGTGTGGGGTGTGTGTGTGTGCACATGCACTGTGGGGTTGGGGTTGCGTGTGCCTGGGTTATTAAAACATTATTACAGTAATTTGTCTATGTCAACTGTACGTATATAAAATGACCCCCCTCACCACTGCACTGCAGTTTCCAATAGAGAAATATTATTGGATATTTACACGGTAGTGTAAAGTACATTCACTAAGTAAAAAAGTGAAATTACATACTTTACTTGAGTACTTTACTTGAATTTCCATTATGTTTTGCTTCACATCTCTGAGACAAGTTTTACTTTTTACTCAGATTCAATCTTCAAAATGTTTTGAAAATAGCAGATCTAGCTTGTAGATCCGCTCTATTCAAATGCCTGAAGCATAAAATAGGCGACTGTATGAATATCACAAACAGGATAAAAGTGACAACTCACCCGACTCACCAACCTATGGTGATCAGTTTACAGTTGAGCTATGTCTTCACCTGAGTGTCCAAAAAATGTGGCTTCAAATCATCAGATGATGCAATTACACAACCGAGTATTGACATTTGGCCTATAGGATGCTCTGGTACTATGCACATCCTTACGTTTGAAGATGGTGTTGTTCGTTGTTGGTACATGCGTACAAATTCCTCTGAATATTCCTTAGTGGTTCATTGAACGGAACAGTTGTACTTTTTGGAAGCTGAGAATGTTGTCCTTGAGGGAAAAAAATTAACAAAACACACCATAATCATCACATTATTGCGGAGTCATGAGACGAAGAAACCCAAAGTCACACAACTCAGCGGTGCTATCATAACCTAACCAAAAGGCAGCATAGACGGTCTGGGTGAAGTTGGTCTGGACTCTGTGGAGGAGAGTCATGGTGTCACTGTAGACACTGTAGAAGGACAGAGTACCTGCACTGTGATCCAGGTACACTCCTACTCTGGAGGACACACGGCCTGGGATTTTTGTTTCAATGCCGATGTGTCTGAAAACATAATACCCATTACAACACTGCAAAGACCAAGATTTACCGTTGTATCCAAATCTACTCATGTCATGGCTCATCCCTGTTCTGCTGATGTCTTTATATGAGACAGCTATGTCAACATGGTGTCCACTCCACTCCACCTCCCAGTAACAGCGTCCAGTCAGACTCTCTCTACTCATGACCTGATGAAACTCAGTGAATCTCTCTAGGTGACGAGGATACGAGTGTGGTTTGTTCATCCACGTTACTTTTCTGTTCCGCTTAGATAGAGACAGGTATTCATGTGCCGTGTTTGGATCCAGTGTGATAGGACATGAATATTGTAAGAAGTCAGCTCTGGTCTTAGGTTCTGGTAGTGCTGACAGCAAAACATCAATTCTATTCACTTTCTCTGAAATGTTTTCACCTTCCTCTTTAAGAATGACCTCTAGTTTGTCCCTCATCTTTGACACAGTCACAGCCACATCTTCAAAGTATCTCAGAGGACGGACATTGTTCCTGACTGGATGCGTAGATTCACTGATCCTTGATAGGGAGGTGGAACTGTGTAGAAAATGGATGTGATCCTCTATGTTTGAGAGCTTCTCCTGCCTCCTCCTCAGGTCAGTAACCTCCTGCTCCACACACTTCCTCAGTTCTTCAGCACGACTCACTTTACGTTTCTGCTGGTCTCTAATCAGCTCCCTCAACTCGGATCGTTTTCTCTCAATGGAAGTGATGAGCTCTGTAAAGATGGTGTCACTAGCCTCCACTGCTTTATCAGCACAGTTATTGATAGACCCAACCTCCTGGTGAAGAACCCTCACGTCTTTCTCTCTCTCATGGATTCTCTGCTGGATGGAAATGTTCTCCTGAAGCTCGTTGGAGGCTTTAACCAGCTTGTGATTTTTGAAGGCAGGAGATTGATAGTGAGGCTGGAGGTGAGTGTCACAGTAAGAGACCAGACACTGAAGACAAGTCTTCACAGATTTCTGTTTTCTCCCAGTACAGAAATCACAGGCCACATCTCCAGGTCCAGCATAGCACTGATCAGGAGGAACGAGTTGTACCTCTGTCTTCTTCAGGCTCTCGACCACCTCGGCCAACATGTTGTTTCTGGTCAGGACAGGTCTTGGGTTGAATGTCTGTCTGCACTGTGGACAGCTGAATCTCCCTCTTTGATCATCCTGATTCCAGTATCCCTCAATACACTTACTGCAGTAGTTGTGTCCACAGGGAACACTCACTGGCTCCTTGAGTAGATCTAGACAGATAGAACAACAG
Organism: Benthosema glaciale; assembly: GCA_900323375.1. NCBI lineage: Eukaryota > Metazoa > Chordata > Actinopteri > Myctophiformes > Myctophidae > Benthosema > Benthosema glaciale. The sequence continues at coordinate 2,463 of OOFJ01111904.1, forward strand.
AAATGTTCCTGGTCTAGTTGAACCCCTTGCTGTGCCATTTTACAACTGACCTCGACTGGCATATTGCATAATAATTTAAACTTAATTTCGTTTTTTGGACAATTTACTTTAAAGGACAATTTGGTTGTGATGACATTGCTCGATGATGTCATTAATTCATATAATTCCATAAATTAAGTGTGTACTGTGTGTGCCATTCTGTGCATGCGAGAGAGTTTTGTGTTGGTAAATATTTTTTATTTAGATTGTGTGAGGAGTCACTATACTAATTTATTGTCTAGAACTTTATTAATATTTCCTGGGGTGGAAGTACCCAGGTAGCGTATTTGGCTATAGTTTCATTTGGTGTGTCTGACTAAAAGCATACCCCCCATTTATACCGCCCTGTTACAATGGCAAACATGCAAGCCCTATATATTTAACTGGGTCTAGTGGTTAAGATGTTGGACTTTCACGCAGACCTGAGTTCGAACCCTGGGCGTTATATATTGCATTAATGTGGTAAGATAATGAGAAAGTGTTGTTACTTGAACGCCTCTGTTGTTGTTATTGTGTAAAGGAAGGAACATAATACGAGTTCCTCAGGTACTCTAGCATTATTACTATTATTAATATTTGCATTGCAGCTTACTTGTTTTTAGAAGCTGAGAGGAATGTAACATTCTCAAAAGGGGTAAAAAAAAGAAAAACACCAATCATAAAGAAATCATTGTGGAGTAGAGACGAACAAAAGTCCCAAAGTCGAATCTACTTGACGACAAGGAACTCGACAGTGCTTTCGAAACCTAACCAAAATCCAGCATAGACGGTGTGGGGGAATGTGGTCTGGACGCTGTGCAGGAGAGTCATGGGGTCAAGGACGCTGTAGAAGGACAGTGTACCGGCACTCTGATCCAGGTACACTCCTATTCTGGAGGACACACAACCTGGGATTACGGTATTACTGTTTCTGTGAATGAAAACATAATATCCTTTACAACACCGTAAAGACCAAGATTTATCATTTTGTCCAAATCTACTGTCATTATTCCCTTTCCTGTTGATTTCTCTATATGAGACTGCTATATCAACACTATATCCTGCCCACTCTACCTCCCAGTAACAGCGTCCGGTCAGACCCTCTCTGCTCAGAACCTGATGACATGTAACAAATCTCTCTGGGTGATGAGGATATGTTTGTTGTCTGTTCATCCATGATATCTTTCTGTTCTCTTTAGACAGAGCCAGGTGTTGATGTAATGTGTTTGCATCCAGTGTGATGTGAGATAAATATTTTAAGAACTCAGCTCTGGTCTTGGGTTCTGGTGTCGACGATAGCAAAAGATCCACTCTGTTCACTGTCTCAGAGATGTTTGTGCCTTCCTCTTTAAGAATGACCTCTAGTTTTTCCCTCATCTTTGACACAGAAACAGTCACATTTTCAAAGTATTTTGGGGGATGGACATAACCCTTGTCGTTGTGTGTAGAATCACTGACCCTTGAGAGGGAGCTGTAACTGTGTAGAAAATTGACGTGATCCTGTATGTATGAGAGCTTCTCCAGCTCAGCAAGTCTCTTCTTCAGTTCAGTAACCTCCTGCTCCACTTCCTTCCTCTGTTCTTTAGCTCGATTCACTTCACGTTTCTGCTGGTCTCTGATCAGATCCGTCACCCCAGAATGTCTTCTCTCAATGGAGGAGTTGAGCTCAGTAAAGATGGCGTCACTGTCCTTCACTGCTCTATCGGCACATTGATTGATGGACTCCACCTCTTGGTGAAGCAACTTCATGTCTTGCTCTCTCTCCTGGATTTTCTGCTGGATGCAGAGGTTCTCTTGAAGCTCTGTGGATGCTGTGACCAGCTTGTGGTTCTTAAATGCGGGAGATTGATAGTGAGGCTGGAGGTGAGTGTCACAGTAAGAGACCAGACACTGAAGACAAGTCTTCACAGCTTTATCTTTTTTCCCAGTGCAGAAATCACAGGGTACATCTCCAACTTGGAGCCCTGTCCTCTTCAGGCTCTCCACCAACTCACCCAATACATCATTTGACTTTAAATCAGGTCTTGGGCTGAATGTATGGCAGCATTGCGGACAGCTAAATATCTCTGTTCGATCCTCCCAGTATTTCTCAATACACCCACGGCAGTAGTTGTGATCACAAGGAATAGTCACTGGATCCTTCAGGAGATCCAGACAGATAGAACAGTTGAAATGTTCCTGGTCCAGTAGAGCTGTTTGCTGTGCCATTTTGCAACAGACTGACTGGCAGCAGGCTACCGAGGAACTTTCATCAAAATACAAATGTTCATGACATACTAAATGAGATTTTGTTAATTTGATGATTTACTTTAAAGGACAATTTGATTGTGATGATGATATCACAATGTGACATCATTGTGTGATTACATCATTAATGGAGATATCTGTATCTATCAGTCCTCAGACCCTATCTTCTAAAGCGCTGTTCACGCCTGAGCTTTCTGGCTGTGATGCGTCACTGAGGTTACCTCGACATCTTCAACACATGGACGGGTATGCGGCTACACCAGTGGTTCCCATGGGGTCCCCAGGGGGTTGAGGGAATTCCAGGGGTTCCCCAGCTAAATGATAGTTTGAAACCAAATGGACCCTTATTGGTCTGTAACTCTGAGAGTGTACAAATGGAACCAAATAGACCCGTTAAACCATTTGTTTCCATTTGTACACTCTCAGAGTTAAATAAACATTGATTTTACAATATAAATTAGAGGTCCTAGAGATATAATTGCCATTAAATGGTTGTCTGTAGATGAATGCATGTCAAACTGCATGGGGGTCCTTGAAATTAAACAGATTGAGAATCACTGCTAGAGCCATAAAACGTTTCTCTTGTGATACAGGGGTCCCTGGAATAGGCTATGTTTCTCAATGGGGGTCTGTGGTCCAATTAGTGTCAATTTGGGGGAACCACTGCCGTATATGAGGAGATCCCTCATGTCATCAATATGATGTCATAGTACTTGATATTGTAGACTTTCTTTCATGTAAAGTATTGCAAGTGATTCTCTTGTCATTACAACTAATCACAACCGTTTTCATGCGCCTCGCTTCTCGAACCTCGATTGGTTGGATGAGTTGATTATGTAATGGTGGTGTAATTGAGATATTAATCGTTATTGGTTGAGAGTGCCCCTTTATAAATCAAACTCCTGGCATTCCCTTTAAAATGATGTATACTATGGTAGATCTATTATATTAATAATAATATGATATATGACGTAAGATAGCAAGGTAAAAAAGGAGATAAATTACGTGAGTACCTGCGCTCCACTATGCACACTCCGCTCGCTCACAAGTAGGCCATGGCCTACTTGTGTGCAATGAGCAAGTTGGCACTCGATTTTCGAGTGCAGTTCTAGTTTTTTATTACTTGCGCGAGCGGTGCAAGCGCAAGTACTGTTTTCAGTTGTTTTTTTCACGCGCCTCGCTTCTCAAACCTCGATTGGTTGGATGAGTTGATGATGTAATTGTGGTGTAATTGAGATATTAATCGTTATTGTTTGAGAGTGCCCCTTTATAAATCAAACTCCTGGCATTCCCTTTAAAAAACATTCTTGATTCCAATCATGTTGGTGTCTCTTTGTTTGGTGTTAAACGTAAGGACGTCAACCTTTTTAATGGTATTTACATAATACATATGTAGTATGGTATATATGATGACGACAACAAGATACGTCACAAGATCTTATAAATCAAGTTTAAACAGTGTGGTAGGGTAATTGTAGTCGAGTTTAATCAGCAATCAGCAATCATGATCACACTTGATGTAATTAAAGTACCTGCACTCCGCTAGCTCGCTCCGCTCGCGCACAAGTAGGCCATGGCCTACTTGCGTGCAATGCGCAAGTTGGCACTCGATATTCGAGTGCAGTTCTAGTTTTATACTGTTATCTGGGAGTCGGACCCTAATCTACACTGCAAAATGTTCAGTGTTAAAGTCTCTTAGTTCCGGACCTGTAAGGGTCCATTTGGTTTCATCAGTTGGGGACCAGCTGGAACCCCCTCATTGGCCACAGGGGTCCCCACAGCGCGTAGACTACCAGTGATCTGTGATTAAATTTCGGCGTGTGCGTGCATGCATGTGTGCCAATGTTGCAACCGAAAGTAAAACTGAATTACTGGGTTTTGTGAATGATGACACCCCTATATTCAACAATAATGTTGTACAGGCCATTGGGGGTCAGAGTAGTGTCACGCATTATCAACCAATCGTCATATAATTGGTCTTCACTAATGCTCATAATATGGTGCCAATTTTGTCTACTCACTCTGTGTCAAATGTGAGCTGTGGACAGTTCAGGGAACCCTACCAGTGACACCATCGATGGAGAATCCACTCTAATAGAAACGGCAAACTTTCTATTCCTGTAAAGATAGCAGGTTATAATGCAAACTATTGTTCCAAAATTGAAAAAAAGAAATAGCTAACCAACCAATCAACCGAACAACTGACCTGTCCACAGCCCTCTTCTGTGTCACACCAATGCCCCCTCCCCCCAAAAAAATAATTACGCATTAACGTCAAGCATGGAGCAGCACATGTTCACCAAGCTTAACGCATGTTCGGCAAACGTTCGCCTACCTTAACCCGGTCGTTTTACACATCAGACTTTTTATGCGTCAGACTAGGTATGTCGGAAAAGCATTCGCACCCCTGTGAAACACTGTTCTACTAGCGCATCCTGTATTCGGAGGTCTTGGACACCTCACAAAGTCGTCCCTTGAAGTCGATGTCTATGGTGAAGTCCAAGTCCCTGTTGTTCTTGACGTTTGGCTTCATATTGAAGGTGCCAAAGATCTCCTCCCCAGTCCTGACTGGCAGGTAGTCATCCAGGTAGAAGACCGTCTGCTTCCAGTGGGTGTAGGGAGCTTCAGGGCCGGTGGAGAAGCCTGTCCTCTTGTGGCAGAGGGTGAACTCCATGTTGAAGTAGGCGACCAGGGCGTGAATGTAGTCGCTCCTCTTCACCTGCAGGCAGAATGGCGCGGTGAAGGACAGGTCGTTGATGGTCACGGCATAGATGTCCACCTCCTTAACGAGACACGCGCTGCTGACCAGCTGTTTGGGGTCCACCATGTCCACCAGGGGCTCCTTGATGGCCACCTCCTTGATGCAGGACATGTCGAAGCCGTACACGTTATCCCACCAGTTGAACTTGTACTCCTTGTACTGTCTGTCCTCGATGGCTGTGATGTAGAGCGTAGCCCTGTCGGGGAAAATGAGGCCGCCCGGCTTCAGCCACTTGTCACGGGCGTAGATGACGGTGTTAAGCATGGACTCGTAGAAGAGGCAGTAGCCCATCCACTCCGAGATGATGACGTCGACACTCTCCACCGGCAGGTCCACCTCCTCCACCTTGCCCTTGATGATTGTCACGACATCGTCCAGCTGGTTGGCCTTGACAATCCTCACGGCGTAGTCAGAGATGCTGCTGCACTCGACCCCTATGACCTTTTTGGCGCCGGCCTTGGCTGCAAACATGCAGAGGATGCCTGTGCCGCTGCCCACGTCCAGCACCACTTTGTCCTTGAACAGGTGCTTGTTGTGGAACATGGCGTTGCGGTAGGTTAGGGTGCGCACCTCGTCCTTCAGCATCTCCTCGTGGATGCCAAAGTGAGCGTAGGAGTCAAAGTAATAGTCCTTTGATGTCATATCCTCAGCGGTAGGCACGGCGGAGCTCCCCCCGTGAGACATCTCACATGCGCCAGACCGAAATGGTGGAGGCAAAGGGCGTAAGAGTGTTGTCTCCATTGTCGCCATTTCAGTCCGCTGTGTGAGCTGTGTGTGTGCCGGCTTGTGTGTCTTCTTAGAGGTAAGACATTTATAGTGAGGCTGGAGGTGAGCGTCGCAGTAAGAGACCAGACAGTGAAGACACGTCTTCACAGACTTTCGTTTCTTTCTGGTGCAGACATCGCAGGCTACGTCTCCAGGTCCAGCTTGGGGTCCCTTATTCCTCAGGCTCTCCACCACCTCGGCCAACATGTTGTTTCTCTTCAGAGCAGGTCTCGGGTTAAACGTGTCCCTGCACTGTGGACAGCCATATCGGCCTCGTTGATCATCCTGATCCCAGTATCCCTCAATACACCTACTGCAGTAGTTGTGTCCACAGGGAACAGTAACTGGATCCCTCAGTAGGTCCAAACATATAGAACAGCAGAACTTGTCCTGGGCCAGTTGAACTTGTTGTGCCATACCTCAGCTGATCTGTCTGACAAACAGTGTTGTTAATTAACTGTCATCATAGATGACATGTATGTATCGCAGGCAGGCCTAAATGTTGTGTTGTGTTTTGTTAAATCGACGATTCACTTTAAAGGACAATTCAGTTTTTGGTAATGATTTGTGATGTCATTGTGTGATGATGTCAATAAGTCAAATTGCACTACACATACTGTAAGTGAGCGTGCGTGCGTACACTATAAAATATTTACAAGTTACCATACAATCTGTATATTGGTGTACAGGTGGACGGGATGGTGGGTGGGCATTGCAAATGCAATGTATTTGATTGCCAACAAATGTCACAAACGTAACATCAAGATTTGATTGGCCAAGCTTCGCCAGATCAGTAATGCTGCATATCAGACTGTACATCTAGTATAGAGAAAGTATGAAGAAAGTATAGTTACAATACGAAACAATAGTACATGTGAGAATTGCAAATATAACTTGCATAATGCAACCTTAAATAGGACAATGACCCCTTCTTTTAAATGCTCAGTCAGCATATAAGAAACACCTTGGTAGCAATTCTTCATTCAAACCTTTGGGGTATTATTGGGACTGTAAGGAATGCTTTCACAAAGCTTGTCTCTGTAAAAGTGCTCCGTCTCTGTCACCAACTCAGCTTAAAGGCCATAACATCTCTGGAACCTCAAGGAACACTCATGTCCTGCTCTACTAAAGTGTCTCTCCACCGGGGACATCTCCACCTTGTTTCTGAACTTAACTGATTGTTGTGATAACTTTTTTCTGGCCTCCATTGACCAATTAGTACTTGCGCAAGCAGAGCACGCAAGTACTGTAATCGGCTGCGGTGTTGTCCGTCGGCCAATCAGAGACCACCATTCTTGATGACGTAACTAAGGTACGTCTGGTGATCGGCTGGGTATGTATGTATGTATGTATGTATGTATGTATGTATGTATGTATGTATGTATGTATGTATGTATGTATGTATGTATGTATGTATGTATGTATGTATGTATATGTATGTATGTATGTGTATGTATGTATACGTATATGTATATGTACAGTATATCGAGGTAAGAATGGTGGTCCCTTATTGGTGACGTAACTAAGGTACGTTTCAAGGTTGGCATAAGGTCAATAACAGGTCGAAAGGATTTAGAACAGCATGTTATAATAGACATTAGTTAGTAGCAGTACTTGCGCGCTCTGCACAAGTACCGTGCAAGTATGGGCAACTTGTGTGCAAGGCACAAGTTGGCACCTCGACAGAGTGCATTTCTAGTTATGTTTATTATGTGTTGGTGGTTTTCAAAGTGCGGTCCGGGGAACCTGCAAGCTGCATGTTCTGCTTTGTAGTGTGCACAAGAAAGGAAAGTGGAAAGGAAAGGCACAGGAAAGTGCACACATTCTGTGTGTCCCATGTGGTCGGTCCCCTCTATCGCGACAGCATTGGGATGACAAACGTATTGCCGCAGGACCAGATGGAGTACCGAAGTCCTGGCGTCACTCCCACTATATACCCCTGGGTTATATTTTCTTTTCAAAATCCCACAGATAAATCTTAGATTGCATCATATAAGTGATGAAAACGAACAAACCACCCTCTGAGATTTTGACGGGTATGTGACTGTGTTGTTTATCATATTGAGTTACTATTAGGACTATTAGATCACTTTTTTCTTTTTGAGTGGTGTGAAACACCACTCCTATAACCAGCTTTGGTGTGGACAAACTTTGGTGTCCACCCGAAACGTCCCGTGTCACACCCTGTCCACCGTAGACAGGTATGAAGTCATTTGAGTTCAAACGGGTAGGAATCATTACATAAGAGTCATGTGAAGACTAGTACGTAAAATGTTACATCAGACCAGTGCTGGACAGTGCGTATAAAAGGGGATGCAAACAGAGAATCAATCACAAGTATAGGATCACCTTGAAAAGATGTCCTTGTCTGAGGAAACGTTATAAACACAGGCATCTTAGAATCTTCAACGACGCCAGTCCGTATAAGACCTCACACCACTCAGTTCACACGGGTGTGATTTTTTAAATATAAATTAGTATTTTTTTGTCATCAGTTGATGCCTTCATCTCCATTTGAATAAAATTGTCCAGCTGATTTGTTTATTTCAGGAACACAGTTGATGTATGATGCAACCTAAGATTCCCCTATAGGATTATCGAGGAAAAAGAAAATGCAGGGGGATAGCGCCATCTAGTGGCAGTGATGTCAGACTTCAGTGCGCATATAAAGAGAGATCCCACATTCCATATACAAACTCCAAACATCTGCATTTATCTCCTGTCGAGAGACTATCTTCATGATCCCCTATTCCTTGTAGTCTTTTACTACCGTCACAGACGAGGTCCCTGGACGAGATGGCCACATTGAACAAATTCCGTTCTTTGTTTTTGGACAAGCCAAAGACGGAAAAGCACAAGGGCCACGGTGACGGTAACAACCTGCAATACGGTATGAGCAGCATGCAGGGCTGGAGGTCGGAGATGGAGAACACGCACACGGCCGTAATCGGCCTCCCTCGCGGCCTCAACCGCTGGTCCTTCTTTGCGGTTTACGACGGCCACGGCGGGTCCATGGTGGCCGAGTACTGCTCTGAGCACCTGCTGGAGCACATCACCAGCAACCCAGACTTCCAGAACGCCCTGGGAGACGAGGAAGCGTCCGCGGAGAGCGTGAAGAACGGCATCCGCGCTGGCTTCCTGCATTTCGACGAACACCTGCGGACCGTTTCCGAGAAGAAGCACAGCGTTGTGGATCGCAGCGGCTCCACCGCAGTAGGCGTGATGATTTCTCCCAGCCACATCTACTTCATCAACTGCGGAGACTCGCGGGGCGTCCTCGCGCAAGGCGGAAATGTGTACTTCTCCACGCAGGATCACAAGCCCAGCAACCCCCTGGAGAAAACGAGGATCCAAAAGGCCCGTGGCTCGGTCACGTTCCAGCGAGTCAACGCGTCTCTAGCCGTGTCCCGCGCCCTGGGAGACTTCCACTACAAGTGTGCGCCCGGGAAGGATGCCACGGAGCAGCTGGTCTCCCCGGAGCCCGAGGTGAACGCACTAGAGAGGTCTGTGGTGGATGATGAGTTCATCGTGCTAGCTTGCGACGGAATCTGGGATGTCATGGCCAACGAGGAGTTGGCCCAGTTTGTCAGGGCCAGGCTGGAGGTGACGGGCGACCTCGAAAGAGTGTGCAGTGAAATCGTTGACACCTGCTTGTACAAGGGAAGTCGGGACAATATGAGTGTGGCGCTGATCCGATTCACAGGGGCACCAACGGTTTCTCCCGAGGCTGTGAAACGTGAGGCAGAGCTGGATAAATACCTGGAGAGCAGAGTAGCAGAGATCCTAAAAAAGCAAGGGGATGAAGGGGTTCCGGATTTGGTCCATGTGATGCAGACACTGACATCTGAGAGCATCTCAAACCTCCCTCCTGGAGGAGGGCTGGCAAGCAAACAAAGCGTTATCGAAGCAGTGTACAATCAACTGAACCCCATACATTAGTGATAACACAGACTCGCCATCCACAGATGACATAGAGGCAGAGAAAGGCCCCATTCAATTCCATCCGGGCATGTAACACGACAAGAAACGGGAAAATGATGCCGTGCTTTCCTTAAGAATAGGGCCTACATGGCATGGAACATGGAAGGGGTGCGAGGGAAGAGCTGCGAATAGCGGGGTCATCCCTATGTTCCCTCAGCTCTATGTTCCCTCAGAATAGCCTGAGCACAGGCTATGACAATAATGTATAACACCAGGGAGCTGTGAGGGCGTGTAGGAGGTGTGTAAGGAGATTACTGGGTACAGTTCAACAAGCACAGCAGTGACAGGCAGTGTTCGGCAATACGTATTACTCCTTAGTTAAAGTAATAATAACATTATATTACTTATTACTTGGAATCAAGAGTAACATTATTACATATTACATCATATTACATATTACTTTTCCACCCGTCCCACCCGCAAAATAATACAATCTGTTCAATCCAGCCCTGTTTGAGATTAATCCATTTCATTGGAATAATAAGAGTCTCCAATCAGCCAAACTGAATAATTGCAAGTGCAAGGATATAAAACAAAATAGTCAACAGTCTCTCATCAGTCTTTCTGCTGCACATTTGGAATACAACATCAACAATCTGAACTGAACACACTGGCTTCAGCTTCTCAAAACGGACAGTATATTACAACAAACAATAAAATAAAGCAACAGTCTCTGACCTTTTTGAGTATTTTGATGGACTGGTGGTACCCATGCAGGCTTTAGTTTCCGTCAGAATGGACAGATGGATCTAAATGAGGGCAAGTCAACGGTAGATAAGGGTAGCAACTCACACACCGGAACTGGAAACAGAACCGGAACCAGTATCCTTAGCCAGTATCAGACTCGCAAAAATCCTATGTAATGAGCACCCCCATCTTTATTGTTATTGAAGGGGCCAGAATGATGTCATTATCATTTCACTAAATAGTAAAGATGCCTACTGTATATGTTGTACAGGGAGGAGACACAGAGGGTTGCGTCTTCAGATTTCTTCAGAGTCCCAGAATGAGTGTATTCAGTAACCCAAAATGCCAGCCCTGTGTGGACAAAATGTCAATATGATTAAAATAAACTGTCTGGACTGGGCCTAAGACAAGATAATGTACGGTATCTGTTACTGACCAGTTCACAGATTTCTCTGTGTGTGTGCGTGCGTGCGTGCGTGCGTGCGTGCGTGTTTGTGTGTGTGTGTGTGTGTGTGTGTGTACATGTGTTGACATGCTCTGAATGAAGAAATAACCCTAATACCGTATGTCATATTAACCATGTTTATTAAAACAGTTTTGAATAACACA